>SNQJ01S0017150.1:14769-60285 GCA_010110895.2 Picea sitchensis
CTTATGGAAGAGTACCTTGCGACAGGTGCAAAGGTCTCATCATAATCTATCCCCTCGATCTGTGAGAAGCCCCGGGCCACAAACCTGGCCTTTTATTTCTCAACACTCCCATCAACAACTTGCTTTACCTTGTAGATCCATCTCGAACCTACCACTGATTTATGAACTAGTCTTGGGACAATTTCCCATGCACTGTTTTTGAAAATGCATTCATACTCCTCCACCATAGAATAAACCCAAGTGGGATCCTGCACTTCTTCCTGAAAGGAAGATAGTTCAGTCACAATACATTTGCTCATGAGAGCCATGTATCCAGTAAATCGATCAGGAGACTATCTCGGTTTGCATTGTGAAGTAGGGACTCCTACATTATGTACAACATCTAGTCTCAATCTATCAGCTTTCGTGGTTCACTTTCTGCCATTTCTGATGGATGGCTCTGCTTGAGTGGCTTCCTCCACTCCATGAATCTCCTCATGTGGTTGATCCACATCTTGAGACTCATCTTTGGGAACCATCAGTTCCTCTTCTGCATGCAAGTCTATCTCCCTCTCAAGCGACAACCGCATGGCTTTCCCCTCATCGAATTTTATATCCCATTGCATAAAATTCATCTTACTGTTAGGCAAATACACATGATAATTATGCGGTGTTTCTGTGTACCCCACAAATATCCCAACTTCAACAGTCGGTTCCAGCTTCTTCCTAGCATCCTTGGTCACATGCACATAAACAAATGAGCCAAAAATCTTAAAATGAGAAACACCAAGTTTCTTACCAGTGAAAGCTTCTTCAGGTGTAATCATGCCAAGTACTCTATGAGGACAACGGTTTTGTAAATAAACTGCAATATTTCATGCTTCCACCCACAAATGCATTGGTAGGCCTTGATTATGCAACATCGTTGGTGCTGCACCCACGATCGTTCTGTTCTTCCTCTCCACGACCCCATTTGTTGTGGGTTATGAGGCGCTATGAGTTCTCTTTGGATTCCTTCTTTGTTGTAGAAGTCTTTGAATTCGTTAGAGATGTATTCTCCACCATTATCACTTCTTAGAGCCTTCACTTGCTTCCCTGAATCTTTCTACACCAATGCTTTAAACTCACAGAACTTTGAGAATGTTTGATCCTTCTTCTGCATGAAGAAGATCCAACATTTACAAGAAAAGTCATCAACAAAAATAACATAATACTTGTGTTTTGTTGTTGAAGTAACTGAGAATGGTCCACACACGTCTATGTGAATTCTCTCCAGGATCATCGAAACACGATTCTCCTTTTCATGAAAGGTGGACTTTACATACTTCCCCATGGTGCAACCCTTGCACTGATCTAACTGAGCAAGTGTTCTCATTGGAAGTCCAGTAGATATTTGTTGCATGATCTTCAAGGCTCCATGATGAAGATGGCCCAATCACATGTGCCATAATTTGCCCTTGTCCTAGCTCACCACTTTTTCTGCCTTGCTCATCATGGTAATGCAACCGTCTACCTCCAGCATGTAGATATTCTTAACTCGAATCCCTATCTTCTTGACTTGACCCATTGCTTTAATTCACGGGAAAGCTTTTCCATCACTGAAAACAAAGTCATAGCCTCTGTCCTCTAACATTGCGACTGAGACCAGGTTTTTATTCAAACCTAGAACATGCATAACATTTTTCAATTGAAATGGTTTACCTAACTCCCTCTGAAAGGTAATGGTACCAATTCCAGTCGCACTGTGTCGTCCATCGTCGCCCATCTCAATATGCATTCTGAGATCTTTCTCCTCCAAGTCACTGAAAGACTCTCTATCTCCCGTCATGTGGAAGGAAGCGCCACTATCCAAATACCACACCGATCCCGGTGCACTTGATGCCATGCATGCGATCAAAGAGAAGTCAAGTTCAAATTGTGAGACAAGGGCCTCACCAGTTGTAGCTCCAACAACCTTCTTGTTCTTCCTCTTCTACAGACAGTTAATAGCGAGATGCCCATGTTCGTGACAGTGAAAATAGTTCACTTTGGACAAATCCATCTTCTTGACTTTAGGCTCTGATTTTGAATGTAATTTCTTCCCCTTTCCTCCCCTTGCCTTAGTAGATAAATAATAATCCTCTTCATCATCACGCTTTGATGAAGATCCATCTCTGGTGTTTTGCCTAATCTCTTCCTGCACTATATCCGACCATAGTCATTCTCAATCTGGAAAATTTTCCCTTCCATTAACAAAGTCTTGATAACTATGCCAACTCTTGGGAAGTCCTAGGAGCACCAAGCTCACCAAATCATCATCAGCAACTGTTATTACCACACTCCCCATCTCATCCCAACATTGGACAAACTTCATGAGATATTTTGGAATGGAGTCACCCTTTTCCATCTTGATCTTCCTGAGTTTATCTTTGAGTGCCAATTTCCTATGGTCACTGTTGTTTTGGAATAGATCCATCAAAACCTTCCTCATTGCATGTGGTGTGGCTTTCCCATGGAGACTTGAGACAATGTGGTCTTGTACTCCCTCCAACAGAATCCTCCTCGCCTTTGCCACTTTCTTTTTCCATGCATCAAGATTTGCAATGTTTGTAGCAATTGGTTTAGGAACATCTCTGTCATTGAAATCCTTCAATCCATTGTCTTCAAGTACTACCTCCTTTCTTTCCTTCCAAGCAATGTAGTTTTAGTTTCCCTCGAGTGCATACTCCAACCTCAATCCATTGAAATACATTTCGATCTTGAATCAACTATAGCACCAAGAAAAATTCTTTCTGCAAATTCGAATTCTATCCAATCACAAACTCAGCTTCTGCAATCCCTCTTGATAGTTCCAGTCTCACACTGAACCCCCGCGACCGTTTCTAACCTAGCCTACGAACCTTACAAGTGTTTTCGCACCTCCTGAGTTATTTGACTGCGGGATTTCCGCACTGTAATGCACAGTGGCTTGTGGAAATCTCTAGTGATTTCCGCACTGTGATGAGCAATGGCCTCCAAAAAGTACACACCCTACGAGTGTCTAGGGCATGAAAATGTCTAGGGATTTCTGCACTGTAATGCACAGTAGCCCATGGAAAGTACGCACCCTACGAGTGTCTAGTGTGTGGAAATGTCCAGGGATTTCCGCACTGTAATGCACAATGGCCTGTGGAAATGTCTAGTAACTTTTATGTGTGGACCAATCAATAGTACGCCACCGCACCCTGCTAGAGGAGGGACCCACATAAATATTTAAGTTTATGCACCTCACTTTAGTGGCTCTGATACCATGTAGAAATTTCAATACCAATTAAGTATTTCCTGGATTCTCCTGATCTAACAATTATTTGTCACTTGTTAAATACAAAATCACTTCTACTAATGTTCTTGCGGAATTTAAACCATGATTGACAATGCAATATCAAGAAAAAGAATCAATCAAACATAACACAATTTTTTTATTGGGAAAGCATAAAGATAAAAACCCCACTATCATATATTATGTATATCATGGATCATGAAACAAACTCATAGAAAAATCTAATCCAAGAGTTATCATTACAATACAATCATCTTACATTGTCATACAAAAATAAATAAATACATGTGCTAATTATATGTCTCCAGATAGCCTACCTCCTTTGCTCAATCCCTGCAATGGATGATTGAATCCTCTACACTAGACTGCACATGCTCATGGGCATATCCATTGTGTGTGTGATTGCATGAGTGCACTTCACTCAAATCACAATTGATAGCCAAACTAACCCGTTCACCTGTTATCTCAACTCGGTCTCCACTGGATTTGACATGCATGTAGTTAACAATGGTAAACCTTCAGTTGCATGTGAGATCACTGGTTGTGAATTAATTAATAATTAATTCACTGAACTCTCACTAGTGCAAGTTTAGTTACAACTAGTACAACTGAGCTTAACTCACTTAACTGAGTTAAACTACTTTATAACTCACATAACTACACTAATAATTATGTTACAACTCCAAATCACTCAGTTATAAATGAGATAATAGATTAATATTTATTGTCCAATTTATTTAAGGGAAAAATAAATTAGACATACATTTCTTATTGACTTTTCCACATCTTTGACACTGGAGCTGCTCCAGGCATTAGGTTTATCGAGAAGTCAATATCACTTTTCGGGGGTAATCCTGGTACCTCCTAGGATACATATTAGAAATATTTTTATACTACATGGTCTTCAATATTTGAGACATCATCCTTAGATGCTTCCTCCACATGGGATGCAAATAACTGACAACCTTTTCTGTAGCTCTTTTTTAGCTTCATTGCTGAGATTTCTCTGACAACAACTGCTCTAGGAATTCCTTGGACTATTCTCTGATTCCCTTCCTCATCTAGGCAAGTGAATTCCTTGTTACGACAGTCTAAGATGGCTTGGTGTTGGTCCAACCAATCCATCCCAATTAGACAGTCATAGCAACCTAAAGGTAAAACATTCAATTCAGCCTTTGTGTCCACTGAACATGACTTAACCAACTTGACAACCTTTCTCTTGGCTCCTATAGCCAACTACACTAACCAATATTTCTCATGCTTTCTTCTTGGTAAATGCAAACTTTCCACCATTCTAGGATCTATGTAACTATGACTAGCTCCTGAATCAATTAAAAGAGTAAAGGCATGGTTGTTGATCATACCTTCCACTTCAGTCATGTGTGATTGAAATTCAACTTGATTGTTGTCCAGGGCTGCATAGATCCTTGGTATTATACTTCCCATGTCCTCCACTGTTTTAGCTTGTTGAACATTATGGATAGCTCTCACTTTGTCATTTCTGTGGGGTCAGTCTCTGTACCTATGATTTCATTTACAACCCCAACATTCCATAGGTTTCTACCTTCATAATTTCCCACCTACTTCAGCCTTCCTGAGCTCTCTAAAACCTGACTATCCTTGAGGATTGTTCTTGAAAAAGGGTGGTTTGTTTCCCTCCTGCCTCTGCTCTTTCTTAAACTTCTTCTGGTCATACCAAGCCTTCTGAAAAGTAGGCTTTTCTCTTTGTTGTTCACATAAGCATTCCGCTCTTCTTATAGTTTCTTCCATAGTCTTAGGGTAATCATAATGAATCTTGTCCCAATGGAAGGTGGTAGTCCACTCAAATACCTTTTAATTTTGACATTCTCATCCTTGATGAACGGAACATACTTCAACAAATCCAAAAAAGTTCGTTTGTATTCATCAATATACATGCTGCCAAGCTTGAGTTCAAAGAAATATTTCATCTTTCGGTCATAATATATTTTAGTCAAGTATTTGTTTTCAAAATACTTCTTGAATTATTTCCAGGTAACATCTTTCTCTCTAATGTGTTGCACCTACACAAGTTTATCCCACCACATGGATGCTTTTCCTTTCAGTTGATAAATTGCAATTCTTCCTTCTGCATGAGAGGAATAATTTTGCAGTTGGAAATATTTCCTCATGCCAAGCAACCATGTCTCGACATCTTCCTCATTCTTGTGTTCTCCATCAAACGTAGGAGGCTTAATCTTGTTCATTTCTCCCTTCATTTCATCCACTCCAGATCTCCTATGTTTTCTGGTAGGAGAGGGGCTTGAACTACTATGTGGCTCCTTATTGGAATGTTTCGGGGAGTGACGACAATGCCTGCTAATCCTTCTTGATCTTGTTTCTTCTCAGGGGGTTCACGACTCCCTGTTTTTCTTGAATCACCTTCCTTATCCAACTTATTTTCGATATTTTCTAGGCTCCTCATCAACTTTAGGTTGAATTCTCCCTATTGATCCCTGACTTTCATGAGATTTTTGTTATCTTCTTAGTTAGTCTGGGTATATTTCTGTAATCGATCAATGATTTTCATCATATTCCCTTCCTTATCTATCTCTTCTCCATGTCCATTGGAGTTCGATCCTTCAACTCCCAAGTGGACATCCATTCCTTTTGCTTCATTCTCGAAAATGGAAGAAGTTCATGCCTCTTCCATTTCTTTGCACTCAGTGGAAATTCTGTTCGGTTATGGCACTCATTAAACTTCTGCAAACACAACTTGCAGACAACCGGAATTTTTCAAGCCATCATTCCTTAAAAAATCCCGCAACATTCATAAACAAATCTGATTCAAGAAAACATTCAATTTTCATTTTGTTTAATTCTTGTTCAATCAATAATCCTCACAGATTTACTCTTTCGGAGCTCTGCTCTACTATAATTTTTGGACATTAACCCATTTTTCTTAGATCCCAACTCATGCGATCAAGGGTTGTGACCAAGCGCTAGATCGATAGGCACTTACTCGAAACTTCGGTTTTCAGAAACCTTCATAATACATCACAATATATTATCGGATTTTCAAATTAACGAAGTAGGGCAAATCAACCGTCCACTACTACTCGACATCCAATGAATGACACTTGTTGTGTAACTTCAAGCATGTGCGCTCCGGGACCTCAGAGCTTCGGAGCTTTGGGACTT
Source organism: Picea sitchensis (assembly GCA_010110895.2). Lineage (NCBI taxonomy): Eukaryota > Viridiplantae > Streptophyta > Pinopsida > Pinales > Pinaceae > Picea > Picea sitchensis. Next base: position 21,206 of record SNQJ01S0017150.1, read on the forward strand.
CGAGACTTCGGAGGATTTCACATCCGCACACCCCCAACGTCCCAAACCATTAATTTCCAAACACTTCCATGACACTTTTGTTGACGTCATTACGTCACATCACTTAGGCTTTTCCAATTGCAGGGGCATGCAATGGTGGTTTGGAGTAACCCACCTTTCATCCCGCAATTCTTCTGACGCTGACACGTAACCCCCTGGGAAAACCATGGTTTGGATTGTGGGACTACCTTGGAGAGTTAACTACCATGGAACTTGGGTCCCCGATATGCCTCCTGGCCGTCGATCTTTATGTATTGTGATCAACGCTAGCGTGGGTCCTCCAACTTTTAACTATGTTATTCAAACTCAGGGCCCACATAGTATAACTATAAACATTTCGGGTGAGGGTACGTGGAAGGTATAGGAAAGGTGCACGTCACCTCCTGGTGACATCATCATGACTTACCACTTCGTCTCTTTGGGATCCGGGAGTTTCAACTCCTCCACGCTTGCTTTTGCTCGGAGTGCTTTTCCTTGCAGTTCACGATCTATCGACGCATGTCCTCCTTCACGATAAATGACTATGAGTGACTTCGGCACTTCGGGCTTCGAGGGTTTCAAACTCACATCACCTGCCTCCTCATGAAGTACTTTGACCCAAAGTACACGATCTCTTGACGCATGTCCTTCGCAACAAATGGTTGTGATCTACTTCGGCTATTTCGCTTTCTCCTCGATCACAGAACTTTTGAAGTGCTCTCGCTCCGGAGTTGTGGATCTTGCACCACTTGTCAAACTGGATCAGATGACTGTTGATCCTTTACGCTTAGATCCAACATCTTGGGATCTGTTTCCTCCTCAGTGCTCTCCTTCGCTTTCCGGGACACATATCTAACGGTCCAGACTGCTTCCAACAACAGATCTTACAACCCACATTACTTTGCGGTCAAATACCACTTCTCTTGTGGTTTTATGATACCACTACTCCTCCTGAGCATCATAACAGGACTAAGGTAACTTCTTGGCCCTTAGGAAGGTTCTCAGGTTCGAAATTAGTCCCTCCAGACACAATTTCCACCTGAAACCTCGGGTCCAATGACCACTTATCTAGACCATCTAGGTTTGAGGTCAAAACCTTGGCGCTGAACTCGAATTTTGTCTACTTCGACAACAATTCACTATGAAAAATTTGTCTCGATAACCACTAACATGGCCCATCCAGGCTTAGTGTCAAAACATGGCTCTGATACCAATTTATAACATCCCTAGTCATCCACATGCTAGGCAATTCTACCACTGCGGAACATTCACACACACACACACACACACATATATAACATGCATTTTAATTGAAAATTAAAACACATAACACAGAGTTACTGTTACCATTCAGATTCAAAAAAATATTAACGGTAAATCCACATGCAACAAAATACATGATAACATTCAAGCATCACAAGTATGCATAACATAAAATTAAGCACATAAATTATACGTATCTTTCAACTGAAATAAAACCACCAATTGCGTGTAGACCTTCCACGAACCTCCCATCCTTATACCAGACTGCTCATCACTCTCAGCAGTAGGTCACCCTTGAACTAGGACTAAGCTTCACCAGGAAAGGGAATCCTAGGCTAGGCAAGGTCATAAGGAAGACACACAATTTATGAGGAAGGATTCACTCGCAGGAGCCACTTATGGCCACTACTCACATACTCTCATTCCCCACATGCTTGTCCCACCCCACGAGTATACACCTTCACTGTCACGCAATCCATTGACTACTTCACCTCCCTTGCCTTGGGCTTCAGCAACAAGCCAGACTAGAATTCTTAGAGCTCTGTAGCAGCTACGATACCCCTTCCAGGAGAACTCACTTCCTCACCACACTCTCTCACCTAGAGAGAGTTGCTCACAGGCCTGAAAACCTACCTCTTCAACCGAAACCACCTCCCTCACCTGGAGAGAGTGTTTCACATAGGCCTGACAACCTACCTCTTCAACCACAACCACCTCCCTCACCTAGAGAGAGTGTTGAACACAGGCCTGGCAACCTGCTTCTTCAACTTCGTTCCCACACAAGGAGGACAACAACAAGACTCAACAAGGAACAGACGATGGCGGAAACCACACTCAGCCAAGGGACTATGTTTCTGCAACAACCCACAGTTATAACACACATGACATAGACATTTACGATATGCTCAGGCTTCACAAAAGATGTGGGTCGGCTTCACAGGTCTGATTTTTAGAGGTGTGTGTCTTATGCAGAGGTCCAACGTGGAGACAAAATGGGTTCAGATGGAGGATGCATCGAATTCTCAGGAAACATCATAAGTCAGCCCCATGGTTTTTTGGTTTTATATCTGCATGCAGGTATGCATAGATCAATTTCCCACCAAAACAGGATAGACAGTGGATGCCCAAATGGAGGACGAACCCCCAACACAAATTGACTCATCCATTTTAACTACATCCGCCCAGGTCGACACTTATCTTCTTGGAGCCGCATGAGTTCCATTTATCACTCATTCCCTTCCAAGGAACTTAGGACAACACTTAGTCAATTCTCCACCTTAGCCTTTAGGAAATAATAATAAATTATTATCCCCCTTAGAGGTAAGCCCCCTAGCTTAGCCCCTAGGCCCACACACTTAGCCTCCTCCCTTACCCAACCCTGTGGAAACTTAGTCCCCCATCACTCTTTCTTCGTGGTCAGTCTACACGCAACAATGTTTTTATATTAATAAAGTGCATAATTACATGTACAAAATAGGCTCCTGGCCTTTAACACCTAGGCTCTTTGGCCTACTTGCAGATAATCTTACCAACTTACAATTGCTCAGCTCACCATCCTACAAAACATGTTTACAATACATAGATATAATTGGGGCTCATCCTTGGGGTATTACACTCAACCTATTACCACGAACCCGTTTGGGTCGCCTAGTCATTCACCGGGCTATAATGTTTAGTCCATCCCTATGGCTTCTAGTCCCTTTTCCTATGGTATGCTGAATTTTACTTCGCAGTTTTAAAACTCCATCCCAACTGTTGGCCCTAATGCTAGCATTGGACTTGGGGGCACAGATACTCCTTATACTCATTTTTTCGTTTGGTGGAACTCAGGTCCCTCAAACGACTCCTACCATGGGAGGCATTCCTTCTTTTAACCTCGGGTCTAATCTTGTTACTTCTGGATGGAGTAACCAACCTAGTGGACAAGCCATTTCTTATGGTCCATCCTTTACACCCACCTCCTCTATGCCGATTCCGACCAACATGGTTGGCATGACGAATCCACCTTTATCCTCCGGATTCACACCCGGAGGAGGTCATTTTCACACCTTGGGAAACCCCCAACCCATAGAAACTTCGTCTGGGAGCATTTTTTATAACCCTCATCATAATATTCCTACTGGAATGATGCCCAACTAACCCCTTATGAATCATCCTGGAGGAGGATCTTACAATCCCAGACAAGGCCATGGTGCTTACCAGAACCGTGGATGGGCTACAATTCCCCAACCACAATCTTTCCAGGGAGCTTGGGGCCATATGTCGCAACCCCATCTCCCTTTTCTGGCCATGCTCAATCTGCCAGACTTGTCTAAGTTGATGAATAACCTTGTGTGTCATGATCCTACATGGCCCCCCGTCCCCACCAAGATTCTTTCGGATATTCCAAAATTTGAAGGTAAGAATGGTGAGGATCTCGATGATCATGTTACCACCTTTCACCTATGGTGCTCTTCGAATTCCCTTAACAATGATTCCATTCGATTAAGATTGTTTCAATGCACCCTCATGGGGGTTTCCGCGAAATGGTATATCGAGCTACCTAGGGGGGAATACAGGACCTTTAGTCAGATGGTTTTACTCTTCCTTAACCACTTCCAATTTTTGGTTCGTTACAATGTTGTCCTAGAAATTTTGTCAACCTTACGCCAGGAAAAATCCACTCATATCTCGAATCACATCCAGGAGTGTTATAGATGGAAGAGGTTGATCAAGCCCTGCATACCCCCGAAATTCCTGTTAGAGTGGTTCCTTAAGTCTCTACAACCTCCTATTTTGAAGGATGTTTCTACATTTGGGGTTAAATCTAAGGAAGAAGATATTTTCAAAGCCCAACAGTTAGATCTTATATATGCTCAGTCTGGGATGTTATACAAGATTCTTCCTGACGCACCAAGGTCAAAATATGATCCTAGACAAAGGCTCGGACCTCATTTCGATGGCATTGTAGGATATGCCAATGTGAAATACGCAGACTCAGTGATAGGAAATTTGAAAGAGTTGTCTCTAAACCAGTCTGCAGGAGGGTCGGCTTCATCTGTGTCTTCGAATCTCACTCATTCGAAGGATATAAATTATGTGCAATCTTCGACCGACCCAAATGGTAACCAGGAAACATGCGGGAAAAAGAAGAAAGGACATAATAATAACTGTAAGGGTGGGAAGAATAATAAATGCAAGGGAAATGATAATAATGAGAAGATGAATAATAATGTTGGTGAGGGAAAGGTAGAAAGGCATAAGGTGAAGTTTCCCTGTAAGATTTGTACAAATGATCACCTTACTCATTTATGCCCCAAACTTGTGGAAGTTGTGAGGCTCTTATCTCTATCGACCGTCATGTCGACGAATCCTTTTCCACATAACTAGCACATGGCCTTGAGCTCCTCAAATGCCGGAAGTGTGGCCGGTAGGATTCATAACTCACCATCACAAGACAGTGACCGTTTATGCATCAATATGGTCAAATATGAGGTTAATGTATCCACCCAATCTTGCGATTACATTTCTCCACAAACTGTACCTGGTCTAGAGTCTCCTCCTCCTCCGGAGACGCCCTTGCAAATTGAAAAACTAGAGCCACCACCTCGTATTCTGAAAGGAGTACTCAAGCGCTCTACCCACAATCTCAATGCTAAAGTCACCCAAATTTACTCTATTGTTGAGGATCTAGGTCAAACCCCTTGTGTGATGTCGGCTCTGGAGGTAATCCAGACGTGTCCTTCACAGAGGAATTCCTTGCTATCTATGTTAGGAGCTCTATATCTGAGTGGCTCGAAATTTATCAAGTTTGACATCACAAATGTGAAGGCTCACTTTCCTTACCATGTGGCATTCCAAATACACATGGGTTACTCAAAGTATACCATCAAGTGTATTGTTGTTGATGAAGGTGTTGCAACATGTGTGATGTATCTGGTCTATTGTAAAGCCCTCGGCTCTCTGACTCTCTCTCAGTCTCCTACCATGTTGACTTATTTTGACGGTCGTTCCTTCTTCCCTCGTGGTATTCTTCCTACCTTTCCATTCCAGTTAGGTGGGAATACAGTAGAGGTGGATGTCGAGGTGGTTGATGTGCCCCTCTATTATAACTTGTTACTAGGACATAATTGGACTTATGCTATGACTTCCATCGTATTGTCCGTGTTCCGTACTCTTTTTTTTCCTCACAATGGGAAGATCATGACTATCGATCAATTATCCTTTCCATACGCTAGCCCCAGCGCATCTGTTGGACCATCGATCCCCGTGGTTGAAAATTTCCAGTCGACAACTAAGAATATCGGTGTCAGAATGTATTCATCCCTTATGGGTACCTTTGACTTCATGGCACCGGTTCACCACATTTACGCCATGTCCATTAGGCTCGTTTCGTTAAAGAGGTTCATTCCTTTCTGCACTTCCTATTTTAACGATCCTTGGACCTTACCTTCCTCGACTACATCTTGTGAAGGTAAATCGTATGTTGGAATGGCCATGCCACTATCGGCAGTAGAGATAATGTATCAATTTGTTATTGACTTGTTTGTCGATCATGATCCTATTACCTTGTAGACAGACGAGGAGGATCCTGTTCTTAAGCCAGTGTGGCCACTTGGTCGTCTTTCTCACATGACTGCCTCAATGAGACTTTTCCCTCGAATGAAACTATCATTGAGGCCATGNTTCTCCCAGATATTGCTAGAATCAAACAAGATGACTTTAGATCTACTCTGAGTGAGATAGTCTATCACGTTGTAGTTTTGCTTGATATGCACGACATCGATGCCGAAATAAATATGGCTAGTGTCTCACCTACCATCATGATCAATATCTCTCATACCCTTGGAAATATTGAAAATGTACACATCGATGCATATTGTTCATCAGAAGAAATAATGATCTATACTGAACTCTTCAAGGAATTCTGAGATGTATTTGTGTGGTCATATGAAGAGATTCCAGGAATCGAGCCTCGGATTATCAAACATGAGATTAAAACTTATGCAGATGCTAAGCCCGTTCGACAACATCTTAGAGTTGTCAATCCATGGAAGGCCCCTACTATTAAGGCAAAGGTAGAGAAACTACTTAATGTTGGCTTCATCTACCCGGTTCCCTTGACTGAATGGGTATTCAATCTCGTTCATGTGAATAAGAAGCAAGGAACCATCTGTGTATGCATGGATTTTTGTGACCTAAACAAGTCTTGTCCTAAAGACAACTTCCTGACACCTTTCATTGATAAGATCCTCAACGAGTGTGCAGGAAGAAATTTTTTTTCTTTCATGGATGGATTTTCAGGGTATAACCAAATTCAAATTAAACCCAAGGATCAACATAAGACAATATTTATTTGTCCTTGGGGTACTTTCACATACTAGAATATGCCTTTCAGCCTTAAAAACACCAGAGAAACCTTCCATCATGCTATGACCTTCGCATTCCATCATATTAAGAATATAGTCAAATATTATCTTGACGATCTTGTTTCTCACTCTCGTAAGAGAGTGGATCACCCTAAGCACCTTCGACTAGTTTTTGAAAGATGTCGTCATTATCACATCTGATTGAACCCTCATAAATGCATCTGTTATGTTAGGTCTGGACGTCTTCTAGGATTTTTAGTCTCTAAGACTGCGATCATGTTAGACCTGTTAAAGGTTGAGGCAATACTTCGATTTCCTCCCTTGCACACTGTTCAACAACTTCAAGGTTTACAAGAGGAAGCTAAATTTTTACGTCGGTTTATAGTGAGCTATGCCAATATTACTAAGGGTTTCATGCAACTCTTGAAGGACACCCCTTTTATCGAGGATGCATGAGCCCATGTATCCTTCGATTCTTTGAAGAAAGCCTTGGTATCGATGCCTTTGTTGAAGTCTCCTGACTACAGTAGAGATTACTTGATTTATGTGGCCGCGTCCAAAGAGATGATTGGTATGGTTTTGGTTTAGGAGGATGATGAACTCCATGAGCATGTCATCTATTATCTTAGTAGAAACTTAGTCAGTCCTGACCTCAAATATTCTCACGTTGAAAATCTAGCTTCGATTGTCGTTCACGCAGTCCAACGATTACGCCATTATATATTTCTTTGAAAATCTACTGTGGTTGTTGATGTCAATCCATTTCAATACATCCTTACCAGGCATATCATAGGGGGAAAATACAATAAATGGATTGTCATTTTGCAATAATTCGATCTCGATTCCGCTTCTGCGAAATACAAGAAATCACTAGTATTTGCAGAGTTAATATCTGACTTCCCATGATTGGACGAGGATGTTATTGATGTTGATTATTTTGCGGATGAACACATTTTCCTTGTCTCTTCGTCTAACCCTTGGTATGGAGACATTGTTCTCTATCTTCAAACATTGAAGTTCCCTCAGCGTCTCTCACAAGATGATCGACGACGTATACAATACAAAGCTAAGAATTACCTTATCGTCGGTGACACTCTGTATTGTTGAGGAATAGACAATATATTGCATCGTTTTTTAACTCACGAAGAAGTTGAGTGAATTCTAAATGATTTCCGCAGTGGGGCTTATGGTGGTCATCTATCTTGGCTTGAGACAGCCCAGACAATTTTGCGATTTGGTTATTTTTGGTCATCTATATTTAAATATTGCGTTCAAGCAGTTAAGAAGTGTCACTCCTGCTAGGTGTTCACTCAAAAAATGTGCTCGTATCCAACCCCTTTCCATATAGTCATTACTGTTGGTCCCTTCACCAAGTGGGGGGTGGACTTTGTGGATTGCAACCCAACATCGGTTGGGGGCATCAACACATTATTGTGGTCATAGAATACTTTAATAAGTGGGTCAAGGCCATGCCTATAGTTAAATCCAACAAGAATACTGTCACCTTCTTCGTATTCAATCAAATTATTGCCAGGTTCGACATCCCGAGTGAGATTATCATTGATCATGGCAGTCACTTTTAGAATGAAAAGATGGAAGCACTAGCATCCAAACTGGGGTTTAAGCATGGTCATTCTTCCTCTTACTACCCCCAGGAAAATGGACAGGTAGAGGATGTAAACAAGTCTCTCAAGACCATTTTGCAAAAAACTGTCAGCCAAAGAAAATATGACTGGCATATCATGCTATATCCCACACTTTGGGCATACCGAACCTCGATCAATACAACCACCAAATTTTCTCCTTTCCAGTTAGTACACGGTGTGGAGTCGATCTTACCTATTGAATGTGAAATCCCTTATCTTAGATTGGAAGTTGCGCTCCTACCTGACACTTTCGATCTTGAATGATGCCTCGTGCACCTAGATATCCTTGATGAGTAGTGTCGAGACACCTCTACAGCTATAAAAGCGAATAAAATATGTGTCAAGGTCCAATACGATAATTTTGTCTATCCTTGGCTATACGTTGAGGGTGAATTGGTCCTTTTATATGATCAAGCCAAAGAACCACTGGGGGCAGGAAAGTTGAAATCCGTGTGGCACGGTCACTATATTGTGTGATTTGTCTTAGAAAAAGGAGCCTATGAATTAGAATATTATGAAGGGAACATGTTGGTCGATCCCAAGAATGGGCTCTAATTGAAAATATGTTACGCTTGAGCCCCAAGCTTGGGCGTAACTCTTTGTATACTAATGTAATTTAGTGTATATATATATATATATATATATTCCCTTTATTTTTTTCTTCATATTGCTTATCGATTTTTCCCTTGGTTGGAATATGTCAATGGAGTCTTCAATCTACTTAGGATTTGCAGATGGATCCGGTCATCATACATAGAACATGGCTTGCACCTCTTGGGTTTTTTACTCACCCGAGGGTCTACTGGTGTCTTCAGGTGGCGTATGCCTAGGGCCATCCATAAATAATGTGGCCGAATATAGCACCCTTATAGAACTTTTGTGTGATTCCATTTCGCATGGTATTCTCTCTTTGGAGGTTCTCCTAGATTCCCAGTTAGTAGTATGTCATTTGAATGTAAGTTATGGTGTGTGTGACCCTATGTTACTCTGACGATTCCTACGGGTATGCATTTTAGAATGAAAGTTTGATTTTACTACTTATCATCACATACATAGGAGTTCTAATTATGTATCTGATGCATATGCTAATTTCATTTTAGATTGGCATTTGTCACATAACTAAAGAAAAGAAAAAATTATTATCAATGTACACATTGTAACATAAGTACATTCGAAGAACCATGTTTTTATATATATTTCAAAAAGTATGATGTTTATAGTACAAAATTGGGGCTAACACCCTCAATAAGCATATACATCCGATAATACAAAAATCACGACATATACGCCTGTAGTGCCGGATGTGTGTCATGATAACAAACTATGGAATTTGTGAGACTCCAAAAGAGTCGCACCCAAGCTCTGGGCACGCCTACCACCTATCGTTGCATATCCTCCGACAGATTCTCCACCTGAACCATCCGAATCCTTTATGTCAAACGAGATAGGTTTCCCTGCACGTTTTGAAGGACTCTCTATGCTTCTCCTCCCACCACCTCATCTCTCCGGTGCCTCCGATGATGTCGTGGAAGCTTGTCCAATCATCGTGGAACTACGTCTACGTCACATACGTGTCTAATTAGTACTTAAACATCATCCAAAAATATTTTGTTTTCATATACAAAAATGCAAAAAAATGAAATATTTAAAAAAAAATTGACATACCTATGTCCCCGTAGGCGGTCCATGGTGGTAATGGCATGTCAGAGTCCCCTCTAAAGTCGATCCTTGCATAGGGGTAGTCATCTAGAGAAATGACCTACCATCTCCACTAGTAAAATAAATCATCATTGTAGGGTGTGGGCACCCTACCTCCCCCATGTTGTCTCATCACCTCAGTCCACCGTGCCATGGCTAGATTGTGAGGTCCCCATGGAAAGATCTCAACTCTAGGTCCCAAACTTGGAACCTGCTCGAAGAAAAAGCTACATAAGATGGAAGCGAACCTGAAGTTCCTCTTACCACCCTGTTTGCATTTTGTTAATTGGTTCTTCATGTTAATCCAGTAGTGAGGTGCATCAGTCGTACACCGTGGGTCTCAAGCACTCTACGGAGTAGAACATAAGTGACCTCGATGCCTGGTGCAATGAGGCCGATCATGTGATCTGTGTCAAAACGAGGACAACAATCTTGAGGTTTAGATTGTTTATTGTTCGGATGGGGAGTTGACTCCCTACCTTCTCAGTCCCTGCAATGCAATGAGAGGCTATGTATTATTCTATATTCATACCACTCCCATATCCCCGGGATTTGAGGTTTACCACCTCACCTCAACATGCCAAGCCCGTCAATAAATAGATATCCTCAACCTCAATCCCTAATGGTTGCCCATCAAGGTTGCAGCTCTCATTGTCTGTATCCCAGTAATCCATGAGAAACTATAGCAAACTCACTTGGGCCCTCATCCCTTTGATAGCCCAAAACTTATACAACCTGCATCTTTTCAAGGCCATTTGGGCACCCGAATCTCTTTCCACAACAAAATCTACCTCCTCATGTTCCCTTTCCCTCCACTCTAGCACCATCCTGCAAGAGAAAAAACATTTTTTGAGTTAGCATTCACTAAAAAACATTGTTTATGGACATATACGTGGGCTGCAGTGTTTACAGTCATGTACATGGCTGAGTATATGTTGGTTGTATTTTGGAAAACCACATATAATCTTGCGTATACACGACCCAATGAACAGTAGCCCGTGTAGACCTAAACTTATAATTTGCACCCTAAATAACTTAAAATTTGAAACCTAAATACAAAATGTAATCCACTAAAAAGAAATAGGAGGGGAAGTGGAATTACCTGGTCCAGACGGTCGATGATTTCATCACTCGTAGCTCCCATAATCACCAGTTGAAGATCGGAGGTAATTTGGTCCAAAATCCGTTATTTGGGTAAAAAACTAAAATGGCATAGTAAATTTGGTTTTTTTTACTATTTATAGCAAATTTTTACCCACTTTGCATAGTTTCAGATAATATTTTCGCTTAATGGACTAATACAATAGTGGATTGAGTTGGTTTTGTAGTTTTGTTCATGGATTCTTGCGGTTTTCATCGTTATGTTGACCGTTTATAACTTCGGACAGGTATTTTCCCTACCCAACATATAGGATAGGTATCCATTCCATCATGCACACTTACATCGTCCTATAATTTTTACTCATATGCCTTACATATGAACTTGTTTGTTAGTGACACAGAACTTTATCTCTTCTACTAGACATGTCGTTATCAAATGGTAGAGACTTACCAAACATGGGTACCCTAGCTAGAACCTCTACTTTATTCGATGCCCGTGTTGAGATTTTATCCGTAGGACTGAGAGTCCCTTATAGCTAATACATGAATTAATGTTGAGCCTCATTTATCACTCATAAACATGCTAAACTATACCTAGAGGACTCCCAGTCGAGTTTGATTTAAGCTCTTTTCCAACTCATTTTCAAAAAGCGAAAAGATTGCCGAGTGAAATTGTCTCTTTCACACTCGTAAGTTGGATTTGAAAGGACATCTATTTAGTACAAGTTTATCCCTTTTTCAAGCCAAGTAGACTAAGATTATGAAAAAGGAAATTTTTTGGCATTAAGTTGTGATTGCATCTCGTGCCCTTGCTTGCATTATTGAGCCTATTGTCGATTATTGCTTTGCGTTATAAACCATTTTCCTCAACAGTTTTGCATCCTCAACCAAGCATAGCCTTGTTTATATCCTTCGCAACTTGACACCCTATACCTAGGAGGGAACATTCCCCCGAGTTTACATCTCCCACATGCACCTCCTTGCATTGAGCATAGGTATGTTCCACTGCTGGAACTAGTTTTTCTTACGTGCGACACTCGTTCCCTCCTCTGTATCATAGCATTTAGTTGACTATGAAAAAACAAAAAAATATGGGTGGGAAGGGATTATTATCTTATATTGGCAGCAGTCGTGTTGCCTTTGAATAGAGCACAATTTTTTTTTAGTCCACTTGTCATCATAATTTTGGATTTAGAATGGCCTTAGGAAGCTAATCTCGTTACATAGAGTTTACTCCCCCGACTGGTTACTCTTCCAGTCCCTATGGAGAATTTTATTGATGCCTCATGCATCTCATGGTTTCATCATTAATTCTATGCTTCTTGAGTCTTCCATATGTCTCATGCTCTTGTTCAAAGGATGTCTATCAACCTATGTCATACATTCCTCAGAACTATTGACTTTACATGTCGTCCATACCCTCAGTTTGTCTCAGAATCACATGAATTTGTAGTCCTATTGCACACCCTAGTCCTACTTTCCTCATTGGTAGGTAACCTTGAACCCAACAGTCAACATTTCATCATTGGTTGTTGACTGGGCGGTTTCCCTTGTGTTCGATGGAAATACATCTATTCACACATGGGGATTTGTGCAGTGTCTTGGATGCCATTAACCTTATTGGTGGTTTCCTCACCTTTGTCAACAGTTTTTCTCATTGGATGCTATTCAAAGGATCTTTTTCGTGTACCACTTGCACCTAGAACATGCTAAAGATGCATAGGGTCGTTGGTTCATGAAAATGTTCTTCGTCCGATTTCCTCCAAATCATTAAGCTCCTGCTTTGTACCTTGTGATGAATGATGATAGATGCATGAATGCTCTCCTTTCAATGGGTCACCTTCCATCGACTTCAACTCATCTATTATGGAGACGAGACCTAGAGTCCTATCAGTACCTAGAGGCTTGCAGTCATTAGTGGCAGGTTCTCTCGCCACCGACAGTTGGGAATACATCAATGTCTCCTGATCGATGGATTACTCAAGTGTTCGACCTCGACTCCTTTATTCACACTTCTAATAATGTACTCGGTTCCTTGATACCTACTTTCATCATCGATAGGTTGTCTCTCATTTGTTAACAGTATACCTCAATGACTGGTAATCAAATGAAGTCTCATTGTGTTCGACCTCAACTCCTTTATTCACATGATGTAGACTTGCACCTTTGGTGGATTGTGTAGAAGAATTGAAGACATCAGTTTATAGTCACAACTTTCCTCAGTTGTTGCTCCCTTTTCATTGGACCAATACCTGTGTGACTTCAGTGATCATGGGAGATCAGATTGCACTCCATTGTTTACAGATATCTTCATATTGATTTTGAGACTGGTTTCATTGGGCCTTGTTCGTGACTATGACAACCTTTGGCATGTAACCACATTAGTATTTGCCTATTCATGGCCATGGATAGTTTTTTGATATATTTTCACATGGATCTGTAGTGTAATTCAAATTGGCAGCCATGTATGCAAAGTTTGTACATATTGTAATAAGCAACTAATTATTCCAGTTAGGTCCCCATTACTCCACTTCTGGGTCTTATAATGTATTTCGGCCATCACAGATACTCCTCTGACCTCACACATTAGGGGGCATCTATTATAGCAAGATTTGCCTCACCCCTTGCAATCTTGCACATAAGGCCTTTTTCCATTTCCCTATGCAAACTTGAAGTCCCTTTTTTACAAATACCAAAGCTAAAAACATCATTTTTCCACATATATGTGCCCTTCCTATATTACAGCATGCGTATACGTAGGTTGCACCACTACAACCCCCATACATCGAGAAATGTGCCCAAAATTAAAAAATGGTGTTGTGTTTTCATGTCATGTCACGTGATCTATGATCCTTGACCTTCCATATACTGGAAACGTTCCAACTTGGCCCTCCAGTTCCACTTGAAGGCTATAAATTGGCCAAATCTGAGCTATGGAAAAGAGGAGAAATAATTCAACTTTGAGAGAAAAGTTACTCTGGAGAAATTATTCACTTCACATTGATTCTGCATCCCTTTGTCCTTTAATTCTAAACACATTGTTCAGCCCCCAATCTCTTCCCTTATTGATTGAGAACTCCATTGTCTCTCTTATATGAGCTTGCCTTTGGTGAAGGATTGAAGTGGTGGAGGCCTAGCTAGAAGGAACTTAGTTTCTCGGTTCCGAACCGTTTTGACATGGAAGTTTGTAACTCATTCACTTCTATTGATTATATCTTAATAGAAATACTCTTTTCTCATCCAATTAATATCTTGCAAATATTTGAATTATTATTCCATGGGCGTATTTGTTATGAATGTTGATGGATTATGCTATTGAATGTGTTAACATTATATATTATCACCATATGCTTGTGTTTCTTAGTTGTTGAGGACTAGTTGCAAGTATATTATTTTGGGTCAAGTGCTCAACGGTGGACTTCATCAAACGTCTAGATGAGGTAGGCCTATTATCTTGTCTTGTTATCATATTTGTTTATATAGCATACTTGATATTAGAGTTGATTTATGCAGTCATTTTCGTGTGTTGTGGTTTAACCCTAGACATAGAAAGATTATCCTTGTAACAAGCACTTTCACAAATTTGCGACTTTGTTTTACTTCTACATCTTTAAATTCTTTGAACCTTGAAAAGGTTTGAGACTTATTTTTAAGAAAATAAATCAAAATTTTCCTGCTAAAATCATCAATAAGGGTCAGAAAATAAAATATATCGCCAATAGATTGGGTTTGTGCATTGGTCCACAGAGAATTGTGTGAACCAATTTGAAATGTTCTTTTGTTCTATGGGAGGAAGTTGGAAAGTTTCCTCTCTTATGCTTTCCAAGTATACAAATATTATAAGAATTGTCTTGTTCATTGAAAACAAGAATAATTTTGACCATTAAGTGTTTTTGGAGAAACTAAGGCTCCTAAAATGAATATGACCATACCTAGCATGCCGAAATAGAGTCTCATTTGTGTTTGAGTCATTTTGGGCATATGGCTCGGACAAACTGGCATTTCTTAAATTTAATGAAAACATCTTATTCTTGGTCATTTGTATTTTTTCAATGATATTCCTACTAGATAGTTTATCTAGAATTAAGCATGTTAAGCCTTTGGATAAAACATCATATCAATGTTCCATCAAGTGTCCTACACTTATCATAGCATGTTTAAGTTTTGGAACATGATCGACATCATATATGTCTTTCTTTTGATATTGTTTGGTTAGAATAGGAAAAATAACTTTTACTAAATCTTTGACTTGAGAATCATCACCTCGAGTAATTTCAGATAGAGAGAAGTATCAATGATATAAATCAATTCTCTATTACCTGTCATATGATTGTTGTAGCCAATATCCAACAGTGAAAGGTCCTTGGAGTGACCTTATTCATATGTATGGTAGGAAAGGAACATTTATTTAGAATTGTCCCTTCATTGTTGGAGACATTTTGATCCAGGTGGATGGTGGCCACCCACCTATTCCAATGTATCAAAAAACAATCTTCCACCTTGGCAATATTTTTTCTAGTTTCAGGTCCCAAACGTTTGGGGCCGTTTTGCGGCCCTAAACAACGTTTTTATGGATCGCCACAATTAAATTGTAAATGAAGTTAGAGTCTGATGACAACATGTGTATTCCTCAGATAGACATTTCCAACGAGCTATCGTGTGCCCCAAAAGGAGATCGTATTCCAAAGTTATGCCCAGGGGAAGTTGATACACCAAACTAACCAAAACAAGGTCCAAAACATTGTTGGCTTTTCATCTTCCAGGGTTAGGTTTTTGGATTTTCTTTATGATAAAATGGCCTTTGGAGCCTCATTGTAAAATCATATTCTTGCGAATGCGAGTAGGTGTCACATCTCTTCTAAGAAATAAGTTTCCACCATTCTAGTGAGTATTTCACTCTGTATTTTTACAGTCTTTGTACATTTTCGCTCATTAATAGAAATTGTGTATTATTATATCTCTGTGTTTATGGTTGCATCTCTAATAAATTTGTGTCATATTATTGGATATATGAGACATCTTTGTACATTTTTTTATTATATCTCTGCTCTCATTTCATGCCGAAAACAATACAGATCAATGGTATCAGAGCAAGTTGCTCTTGATCATTTTTCAGTGCATGTCCCTGACGAAGTCCGAGTATAGAAACTTGGGTCTCGAGCTTGTCACTCTTAAGGACAATCTCTCTCGCACGCAAAAGAAACCCTCCATGGAAGAAGAAAAGAAAAACGACGAAGCAAAAGATTCTATTAATTTGTTGCTTAAGAAAGCTCTGCGACATAGGGACATAATGATGGAAAATTTTCCCACGTCCTTCAACGCCTGCCAATAACAACAGGTGCATCTTCATCAAGTGGCCACTTTGGAGGAAACTCACCTTTCAAGGTACAAGTTAATTTTGATATTCTTGTATTTGAAGGACAGATAGATGCAGATGCCCTAGAAGAATGGTTAAACCTGCTAGAAGGTTATTTATCTGTCCATAATTTTTCCAACAGGGAAAATATCACCTTCGCACTCCTTAATTCTCTCCCCCATGCCAAACATTGGTGGGAAACTTACCTAGAGAAAAGTTCCACAGAGGAATCTGGAATATATGGGGCCGAGCCCACTTGGGATTTTTTTGTGTATGTGGTCAAATAACAATATTACCCTGTTGGAAACTATGAGGATCAGTACATGAGATGGACCACACTATGGCAAGAGAGGGGCCAAGCAGTGTCGGAGTTCACTAATACCTTCCATACATTGTGCACCAAACTGGGTATCAAAGACTTCGAGGGACATCTAGTTCTGAAATACCCTGGGGCTCTACATAGATCGTCCAAACTAAAATGAATTTTTTGGACATCTCATCACTTAGTGTTGATTATCGATATGTTGTTAAACTTGAGCAGAAATTTAAGCACCAAAACAAGAGGGATTTTGGGTCTACAAATCTGCAACAACAAAATTATGATAAAGATGGCCCTAACAAATAGCCTCCCGAAAACCAGTCCAAGCCACATGAAAAGAAGGTTCATGGGAAGATGAAGAAGGACATTGGAAAGTGGTGTGATTTCCACAAAATCCCCTAGCACAAAACTAATGAATGTCACTCAAAAAAATCATTGGTGGTCGATATCAAAGACAAGGAACTGAGCCTTGATTCAGAAAATAATAGTAGAAGACAAGTCATCGACACAAACCCCACTGCTATTATCGTGACTGAAGTAGTTCAAACAGAAGAACCAACAGATCTTGAAAAGGGGGAGTGCCTTTTTCATTCATAGATGTGCCTGAAAAGGACACCACTGCATTTTATCATTGATAGTAGAAGCTAGAAGAACCTCATCTTAGCAGAGGTCATCAAACAGTTGGGATTGTTGACAACACCACACTCGCAACCATACAACATCGCATGGCTTCACCAGGGCTGAGATATTCGTGTCATCCAGCAGTGTGGATTGTCATACGGCATCCATCCCTTCATGGATGAGGTATTATGTGATTTTTCCCCACTGGATGTCTATGATGTGCTCTTGGGATAGTCATATATGTGGAAGCTCCCTGCTATCTATGAGTCTCGACCCCATAGTTTCATTGTTACTCTAGAGGGTCATATCTATAGTATACCAGTGGTAGTTCCAACTACTGTCCCACCTAAACAATTTCGCAAGGTAGTAACTCATACTAAAAAATTCATATTCCTCACAATATGTTCAAAGGGTGAATAGAAGGACACTGCAACCACTACAACCTCGGCCCAAGAAAATTGTATCCAATAGAAGCAGGTCGACAAGATTGGAGAAAAATGAAAACATTCCTTCTGCACACAGTCATTTCATGTAGCTCTACTGGTTGAATAGACTCAACCATGCCAGCAATAGGTTTGTGACAGCCTTCAACACACTAAGCAACACAACTTCTCCAGCAAGGCAAGCAACTCACCAAGTTCCAGGTTCAACAAACACTTCCCCCTCTCCCCCAAGAACTCAACGTAATGAAAACCATTTCTTCCTAAGGAGGGAGTATTGATAGAGGTGGCTATCAATGGCCACCCACCTATTCCATTGGCTCAAAAAATAGTCTTCCACCTTCGCAGTGTTTTTTCTAGTTTTGGGTCCCAAACGTTTAGGGTCGTTTTGAGTCCCTAAACAACGTTTTTAGAGATCACCATGGTCATACTATTGATGAATTCATATTTTGGAAGCAACATGTGTATTCCTCGGATAGACCTTTCCAATGAGCTATCCTTCACCCCAAACGAAGATCGTATGAAAAAGTTACGCACCTGGGAAGTTGATACACCAAACTACCCAAAACGGGGTCCACAAAACTGTTGGCTTTTCATATTCTAGGGTTAGGGTTTAGATTTTATTTATGATAAAAAGGCCTTTGGAGCCTCATTGTAAAATAATATTCTTGTGAATGCGAGTATCCGTCACATTTCTTCTCAGATGTACGCTGCCACCATTCTAGTGAGTCATTCACTCTGTATTTTTACAGTCTTTGTACATTTTTGTTCATTAATATAAATTGTGTATTATCGTATCTATGTGTTTATGGTTGCATATCTGATATATTTATATTATATTATTGTATATTTGAGACATCTCGGTATATTTATTTATTATATCTCTGCTCTCATTTCCTGCCGAAAATAATCTAGATTAGTGATATCAGAGCAGGATGCTCTTGATTGTTTTTCAGTGCATGTCCCCGACAAGGTCCAAGTATAGTAAATTAGGTATCGATCTTGTATCTCTTGAGGAAAATCGCTCTCACAAGCCCAAGAAACCTTCAATGGAGGAAGAAAATAAAAATTACGAAGCAAAAGATTTTATTAATCTGTTGCTTGAGCAATCTCTCACGCGACAGCGGGACAAAATGATGGAGAATTTTTCCCACATCCTTCAACACTTGTCGATAAAAACTGGTGCGTATTCATCAAGTGACCACTTTGGAGGCACCTCTCCTTTCAAGGTACAAGTTAATTTTTATGTTCCTGTACTTGAAGGATAGATAGATGCAGATGCCCTAGAAAAATGGTTAAATCTGCTAGAAGGTTATTGCTTTGTTCATAATTTTTCTGACAGGGAAAAGATCACCTTTTCACTCCTTAAGGCTCTCCCCCATGTCAAAAATTGGTGGGAAACTTACTTGGAGAAAAGTTTCACAGAAGAATCTGGAATATATGGGGCCAATCCCACTTGGGATTTTTTTGTGGATGCGGTCAAGGAACAATATTACCTTGTTGGTAAATATGAGGACCACTACATGAGATGGACCACGCTACAACGAGAGAGGGGCCAAGCAATGTTGGATTTCACCAATACCTTCCATACCTTGCGCACCAAGCTAGGTATTAAAGACTCTGAGCGACATTTGGTTTTGAAATACAATGGGGCTCTACACAGATACATCCAAACTGAAATGGATTTTTTGGACATCTCATCACTTGGTGTTGATTATCGATATGTTGTTAAAATCGAGAAGAAATTTAAGCACCAGAATAAGCAGGATTTTGGGTATGCAAATCTGCAACAACAAAAGTATGATACATACGGACCTAACAAATAGCCTCCCAAAATCCATTCCAAGCCACAAGAAAAGAAGGGTCACAGGAAGACGAAGAAGGACAATGGAAAGTGGTGTAATTTCCACAAAATCCCCTGGCACAACACTGATGAATGTCGCTCAAAACAATCATTGGTGGCTGAGATCAAACACAAGGAGCCTAGACCTGATTTAGAATCTGATTTAGAAAATATTGTTAGAAGATAGATCATTGATGCATACCCCACTGCTATTGTCGTGACCACAATAATTCAACCAGAAGAACCAACAGATCTTGAAGAGGGGGAGTTTCTTTTTCATTCACATATATGGGTGAAAGGGACATCGTTTCATTTATCATTGATAGTGGAACCCATAAGAACCTCGTCTCTGCAGAGGTCATCAAACAATTGAGAGTGTTGACAATACCACACCCACAACCATACAAAATCGGGTGGCCTAGGTAGCGACGAGATTTTTGTGTCAGCCAATAGTGTCGATTGTCATATGAAATCTAGCCCTTCAAGGATGACGTATTATATGATGTTTCCTCATTGGATGTCTATGATGTTCTCTTGGTCCAACCATATATGTGTAAGTGTTGTGTTATCTATGAGTCTCAACCTTGTAGTATCATTTTTACTCTGGGGGGTCATCTCTATAGGATACTAGAGGTAGTTCCAACTATTGTCCCACCTAAACAGTGTCGCAAGGTAGTATCTCATACTACAAAATTCAGCTTCTTCACAATTTTTTCAAAGGGTGAACAGAAGGACACTGCAACCACTACAGCCTCGAGCCAAGTACCTTCTATCCAATAGAAGCAAGTCAACAAGATTGCAACAAAGTGAAAATATTCCTTCTGCACATAGTCATGTCATGTAGCTCGACTGGTTGAACATATTCAACCCCGCTAGCAAAAGGTTCATGACAACCTTCAACAAACTAATCAACACAACTTCTCCAGCAAAGCAAGCAACTCACCAACGTTCAGGTTCAAAAACGCTCCCCCCTCTCCCCCGGGAACTCAATGCAATGGAGACCATTTCTTCCTAAAGAGGGAGGATTCAGGGCCATTTTGAGGCCCTAAACAACGTTTTTATGGCTCGCCACAATTAAACTGTAGACGAAGTTAGAGTCTACCTATTGATAGATTCATACTATTGATAGAGTCATATTCTAATGGAAATATGTGTATTCTTCAGATATACCTTTCAAACGAGATATCGTGCACCCCAAATGGAGATCGTATGCCAATGTTATGCCATCGGGAAGTTGATACACCAAACTACCCAAAACGGGGTCCACAAAACTATTGGATTTTCATCTTCTAGAGTTAGGGTTTTGGATTTTATTTATGATAAAAAGGCCTTTGGAGCCTCATTGTAAAATCATCTTCTTGTGAATGCAAGTATCTGTCACATCTCTTCTCAAAGATAAGATGCTACCATTCTAGCGAGTCTTTCACTCTGTATTTTTACAGTCTTTGTACATTTTTCGCTCATTAATAGAAATTGTGCATTATTGTATCTATGTGTTTATGGTTGCATATATGATATATTTGTGTTATATTATTTGATATTTGATACATATTTGTACATTTATTTATTATATCTCCACTCTCATTTCGTGCCAAAAATAATCTGGATCAGTGATATCAAAGCAAACCGCTCTTAATTGTTTTTCAGTGCATGTCC
This sequence comes from Picea sitchensis, assembly GCA_010110895.2. Lineage (NCBI taxonomy): Eukaryota > Viridiplantae > Streptophyta > Pinopsida > Pinales > Pinaceae > Picea > Picea sitchensis. The sequence continues at coordinate 42,515 of SNQJ01S0017150.1, forward strand.
CCGACAAGGTCCGAGTATAGAAAATTTGGTCTCCAACTTGTCTCTCTTGAGTAAAATCACTCTCGCATGCCCAAGAAACCCTCCATGGTGGAACAAAATAAAAATGATGGAGTAGAAGATTCTATTAATATGTTGCTTGAGCAATATCTCACGCGATAGAGGGAAGAAATGATGGAGAATTTTTCCCACATCCTTCAACGCCTACTGATAACAACATGCATGTTTTCATCAAGCAACCACTTTGGAGGCACCTCACATTTTAAGGTACAAGTTAATTTTGATATTATCGTATTTGAAGGATAGATAGATGTAGATGCTCTAGAAAAATGGTTAAATCTGTTAGAGGGTTATTTCTCTATTCATAATTTTTTCGATAGGGAAAAGATCACCTTCACACTCCTTAAGGATCTCCCCCTTGTCAAACATTGGTGAGAAACTTACTGGGAGAAAAGTTCCACAAAGGAATCTAGAATATATGGGGTCGATCCCACTTGATATTTTTTTGTGGATGCAGTCAAGGAATAGTATTACCCTATTTTCATATATGAGGACCAATACATGAGATGGACCACACTGTAGCACGAGAGGGGACAAGCAGTGCCATATTTCACCAATACCTTCCATACCTTGCACACCAAGCTTGGTATCCAATACTCTAAGTGACATTTAGTTCTGAAATACCGTGAGGCTCTACATAGATACATCCAAACTGAAATGGATTTTCTAGACATCTCATCACTCGGTATTGATTATCGATATGTTGTTAAAATCGAGCAGAAATTCAAGCACCAGAACAAGCGGGATTTTGGGTCTTCAAATATGTAACACCAAAAGTATGATAACTACATCCCTAACAAACAGCCTCCCGAAAACCATTCCAAGCCACATGACAAGAAGGTTCATGGGAAGACAAAGAAGGAAATTGGAAAGTGGTGTGATTTACACAAAAGCCCCTGTCACAACACTAATAAATTTTGCTTAGAACAATCATTGGTGGTCGAGACCAAAGAAAAGAAGTTGAGCCCTGATTCAAAATCTGTTTCAGAAAATACTGGTAGAAGACAGATCATCGATGCATACCCCACTGCTATTGTCACGACCACAACAATTCAACTAGAAGAACTAACAGATCCTAGAGAGGGGGAGCACCTTTTTCATTCACAGATGTGAGTGAGAGGGACACTGCTACATTTTAGCATTGATAGCAGAAGACAAAAGAATGTCATCTTAGAAGAGGTCATTAAACATTTGGGATTGTCGATAATACCACACCCGCAGCCATACAAAATTGGATGGCTTCACTAGGGACGAGATCTTTGTGTCAACCAACAATGTCGATTATCATACGACATCCATCCCTTCAAGGATGAAGTATTATGTGATGTTTCCCAGCTGGATGTCTGTGATGTTCTCTTGGGCCAACCATATATGTGGAAGCTCCATGCTATCTATAATTCTCGACCCTATAGTGTCATTGTCACTCTAGGGGGTCATATCTACAGGATACCAGAGGTAGTTCCAATTATTTCCCCACCTAAACAGTACCGCAAGGTAGTATCTCATACTACAAAATTTAGCTTATTCACAATCTGTTCAAAGGGTGAACAGAAGGACATTGCAATCACTACAGACTCGACCCAAGCACCTTATATCCAACATAAGTAGGTCGATAATATTGCAGCAAAGTGAAAAGATTCCTTCTGCACACAGTCATCTAATGTAGATCGACTAGTTGAACAAACTCAACCCCAACAACAATAGGTTCGTGCCAACCTTCAACAAACTAAGCAACACAAATTCTCCAGCAAGGAAAGCAACTCACCAAGGTTTAGGTTCAACAAACGCTTCCCCCTCTCCCCAGAAAAATCAATGCAATGGATACCATTGCTTCCTAAAGAGGTAGGATTGATCTAGGTGGATATCGATGGCCACCCACCTATTCCAATGGCTCGAAAAATAGTCTTCCACCTTGGCAGTATTTTTTCTAGTTTCAGATCCCAAATGTTTGGGGTCGCTTTGATGCCCTAAACAAAGTTTTTAGGTCTTGCCACAATCATAATGTTGACAAAATCAATTTTTGATGGAAACATGTGTATTCCTCCTATAGACCTTTCCAACGAACTATCATGTGCCCCAAACAGAGATTGTATGCCAAAGTTACGCCCCCAGCAAGTTGATACACCAAACAACCCAAAACGGGGTCCACAAAATTGTTGTCTTTTCATCTTCTGGAGTTAGGGTTTTGGATTTTCTTTACGATAAAAAGGCCTTTGTAGCGTCAATGTAAAATCATCTTCTTGTGAATGCAAGTAGACGTCACATCTCTTCTCAGAGATAAGCTGCCACCATTCTAGCGAGTCTTTCACTCTGTATTTTTACAATCTTTGTACATTTTCGTTCATTAATAGAAATTGTGTATAATTGTATATTTGTTTTTATAGTTGCAACACTGATATATTTATGTTATATTATTGTATATCTGAGACGTCTCTGTACATTTATTTATTATATCTCCGCTCTCATTTTTTTCCAAAAATAATCTGGATCAGTGGTATCAGAGCAGGATGCTCTCGATCGTTTTTCAGTGGATGTCCCCAACGAGGTCCGAGTATAGAAAATTGGGTCTCGAGCTTATCCCTATTGAGGACAATCGCTCCCGCACACCCAAGAAACCCTCCATGGTATAAGAAAAGAAAAAAAACAGAGAAAAATATTATATTAATATGTTGCTTGAGCAAGCTTTCACGCGACAGAGGAACGAAATGATGGATAATTTTTCCCATATCTTTCAATGTCTATCGATAAAAACTAGTGCGTATTCATCAAGTGGACACTTTGGCGGCACCTCTCCTTTCAAGGTACAAGTTTATTTTGATATTCCCATATTTGAAGGATAGATAGATGCATATGCCCTAAAAAAATGGTTAAATCTGCTTGACGGTTATTTCTCTGTTCATAATTTTTTAGACAGGGAAAAGATCACCTTCTCACTCCTTAAGACTCTCCCCCATGTCAAACATTGGTGGGAAATTTACTAGGAAAAATGTTTCACAGTGGAATCTGGAATATATGGGGTTGATCCCACTTAAGATTGTTTTGTGGATGTGGTCAAGGAACAATATTACCTTGTTGGAAACTATGAGGACCAGTACATTAGATGGACCACACTGCAGCAAGAGAGGGGCCAAGTAGTGTCGGAGTTCACCAATACCTTCCATATCTTGCGCACCAAGATGGGTATTAAATATTTCGAGGGACATTTCGTTCTAAAATATCATGGGGCTCTACACAGATGCATGCAAATTGAAATGGATTTTCTGTTAATATCATCACTCGGTGTTGATTATGGATATGTTGTTAATATCAAGTTGAAATTTAGGCATCAGAACAAGTGGGATTTCAGGTCTGAAAATATGCAACAACAAAAGTATGATAAATACGGCCCTAACAAACAGCCTTCCAAAAACCATTCCAAACCATAGGAAAAGAAGGGTCATGGGAAGACGAAGAAGGACACTAGAAAATGGTATGATTTCCACAAAATCCCTTGGCACAACATTGATGAATGTCACTCAAAACAATCATTGGTGGCGAGATCAAAGACAAGGATCTGAGCCCTGATTCATAATCTGATTCAAAAAATACTGGTAGAAGACAGATCATCGACGCAGACCCCACTTCTATTGTCACGACCACAACAATTCAAATTGAAGAACCAAAAACCCCACTTCTATTGTCGGGACCACAACAATTCAACCAGAAGAACCAAAAGATCCTAAAGAGAGGAAGCACCTTTTTCATTCGCATATGTGGGTGAAAGGGACACTGCTACATTTTATCATTGATAGTGGAAGCCAGAAGAACCTCATCACAGAAAAGGTCGTCAAATAGTTGGGATTATCGACAACACCACACTTGTAGCATACAACATCGGGTGGCTTCGCCATGGATGACATCTTCGTATCAACCAACAATGTCATACAACATCCAACCCTTCAAGGATGAGGTATTATGTGATGTTTCTCCGTTGGACGTTTGTGATGTTCTCTTGGGCTAGCCATATATGTGGAAGTGCCATGTTATCTATGAATCTTGACCCCGTAGTGTCATTGTTACTCTGAGGGGCCATCTCTACAGGATACCAGAGGTAGTTCCAACTACTGTACCACCTAAACAGTGCCACAAGGTAGTATCTCATACTACAAAATTCAGCTTCTCCACAATCTATTCAAAGGGTGAATAGAAGGACAATGCAACCACTTATGCCTCAGCCCAAGAACCTTTTATCCAACGAAAGAAGATCAACAAGATTGCAACAAAGCACAAATATTCCTTCTACACACAGTCATCTCATGTAGCTCGAATGGTTGAACAAAATCAACCCCTCCAGCAACAGGTTCGTGTCAGCCTTTAATAAACTAAGCTACACAACTTCTCCAGCAAGGCAAGCAACTCACCAAGGTTCAGGTTCAGCAAACGCTTCCCCCTCTCCCCCGGGAAGTCAACGCAATGGGGACTATTTCTTCCTAAGGAGGGATGATTGATCCAGGTGGATATTAGTGGCCACCCGCCTATTCCAATGGCTCGAAAAACTGTCTTCCACCTTGGCAGTAATTTTTCTAGTTTTGGGTTCTAAACCTCCGAGGTCATTTTGAGGCCGTAAACAATGTTTTTAGGGCTCGCCACAATCATACTGACAATAAAGTCAGATTTTGATGGTAACATGTGTATTCCTCGGATAAACCCTTCCAACAAGCTATCGTGCACCCCAAACGAAGATCGTATGCCAAAGTTACACCCTCGGGAAGTTGATACACCAAACTACCCAAAACAAGGTCCACAAAATTGTTGGCTTTTCATCTTCCAGGGTTAGGGTTTTGATTTTCTTTATGATACAAAGGCCTTTGGATCCTCATTGTAAAATCATCTTCTTACAAATGCGAGTAGTGGTCACATCTCTTCTCATAGATAAGATGTCACCATTCTAGTGAGTCTTTCACTCTCTATTTTTATAGTCTTTGTACATTTTCACTCATTAATAGAAATTGTGTATTATTATATCTCTATCTTTATGGTTGCATCTTTGATATATTTATGTTATTTTATTGGATATCTGAGACATCTCTGTACATTTATTTATTATATCTCCACTCTCATTCGTGCCGAAAATAATCTGGATCAGTGGTATCATAGAAGGATGCTCTTGATCATTTTTTAGTGCATGTCCCCAACGAGGTATGAGTATAGAAAATTGGATCTCCGACTTGTCTCTCTTGAGGAAAATCTCTCTCGCACTCCCAAGAAACCCTCCATGGGGAAATAAAAGAAAAACGATGGAGCATAAGATTTTATTAATCTGTTGCTTTAGAAATTTCTCACGTGACAGAGGGACGAAATGATGGAGAGTTTTTCCCACATCCTTCAACGTCTGTCGATAACAACAGGCGCGTTGATCCAGGGGATCAATTTTTTCTCAAAAATCAAAGTTCTCGGAATCACTTCAAAATGGACACGTGTGTAGGCCTCGTCCTCACAAACCCAACAAAACTTGAACGGGCTCAAACAAACGTCGTATAAGAAAAATATTGCATTCTATTCATTTTGCCAAACAGACAATTTTGTTGATTGTGAAATCCGTATAGTCTGTATAGTGTTGATGTGGCAGCTGACCGTACATGACTTACGACCATACAATGACGTGGAAGATGAGTTAGCATGTTGAATGGGCAGGCTATGTGGCAAGAATTTGGGTGAATCGACAGCTGAAACATGTCATAGTTGTTGGCAAGTTATATGGTGCCACGTGGCCAGTTGTGGGCTACCACATGGCACCCCTCCAGTGTTCAAAATGGGTGAGTCTGTGGGGGTCGAACCCCCAACCTACAGATGGCATGTCAAATATTTGGCAGGGTCGGGCTACCAGCCCACCTGTGGGTGTCACTTAACAGTATAACATGTTTAAATTTATTTGTGTTGAAACAAATGTTATATCAGTGGACTAAAGGGTTGGGTCCTAGCCCCAACCCCTGACACATACACCATACAACCAGTAGCATATGACCTGACCCTTACTCTTCACATGCACAGATGGTTACAATGGAGTCTAAGCATTGGTAACATGAAGCATTACCACAGGACCATGCGCTAAGCCCAGAGGAGCTAGCTGACGGGCATGCCAAAATGGTAGGTCGTTGGCCACATGAGGCCATACGACCGATTTCTTCACTGAAGTTTGGGGGTCGGCGCAAATAATCCTACATTTTTTCTCATTTTGTGGGATCATGGCGTGCATTTGGTTTTGGCACGGAAAACACACAGAGGTCAGTTTAGTCTAACATTGGGTGTGATTTGGCGAGCAGGTACAACAAGTTTGAAGGGGAAAACTTCCAGGAGGTGTAACTTCTTCATTTTTTGGCCAAACCAAGTGCTGAAAAAGCCCAGCTAGGGGTTTTTGAATGTTCCGGAGCCATTGGAGCCATCTATTTTGTATCATGAGCACTTTAAGATCACTTTTTAAGAATAATGAAAATGATCCAAGGGACGATGGACCAGGAGATGTAGCCCAAGAGAGAGGTGAACTCCTTTATCATTTTTTGTGTTATGTGTTCATTATTGATGGTTTTATATGTCTGATATGTTTCTCATGATTAAGTAAAAACTCATTAAATTTATGTGTCAGTAACTTGATCCAATTACCGAAACACATACCATTTTCACACTTGCAATTTAAAGGAAAACAAACCCATTTCATTTTCAGATCAGCTGGTATCAGAGCATAGGCTTGAGTGTTTGATTGTTTGTGTAAGTGTTTTTTTCTGATGCTTACAAGGTTGAAGCTCACAAGCATATAAGGACAGTTTGTGGAGCCAACTTCTGAGCTCTCAAGAAGGATATTTGCACATTCACCTCATGGTTCAAGGAGACATTCAGCAAGCATGACTCATATGGGGATTCAAGAGCACCTTTCTTCAGAAGAGGAAACTTTCAGGAAAGCTTTCTTTGATATGGATGAAATGGTGAAAGTGTTGTTTGATGAAAGGAATGCAAGATTGCAGGGTGAAAGTTCTAATCCTCCAAAATATAATGGAGACCATGAGGAAAACATTCCAAAAGGGAATGGAGGGAATGGTGGCACTCCACCTCCTTCACCTCCATCTTCTTCTTCCTCTATTATTTCATAACCAACTACTATTTCTCCAAAGGAGCATGGTAAAACTATAGCACATACTCCTTTACTTAAGTTTGATATTAAATTTGAATTGCCTATATACAATGGAGAGGTGAATGCGGAAAGGTTGGAAAATTGGGTTTGTCAAATAGAGGTGTATTGTAGGATACAAAATATCCAAGATGATGAAACCAAAGTTCATCTTGCCTCTCCTAGATTGGAAGGTGCAACACTAATTTGATGGGAAGCCAAAACTCAAGAGGACATGAAGAAACATGGTAAAGTTTTGTCCTCTTGGAATGATTTTATTGTTGCAATTAAAAGGAAATTGTATCCATTAGCATACATGCAAAAAGCTATAATGGATTGGAAAAATTTTAGACAAGTTAAGAGGAAAAATGTACAAAGCTTCACTCAAGAGTTTAGAAAAAGAGCTTTGGTTTTGGGTGTATATTTTTCTTCACAAGATACTTTGCTCAAATACATTGGAGGATTGCATAGTTATTTGAGACATACCACACTTATGTTTAACGCTACAAATCTACATGAAGTATGTGTTCAGGCTACTCATTTAGAAGCAAGAGGAAACAATGTTCCTCAAGAGGGAAGAAAGAAACCTTTCTTTAATGGAGATAAAGGAAAGAGAAATTTCAAGGGAAAAGGAAAGAAGAATTCTTAAGTGAGGAAAGATGGAGAAAAACTGACATGCAAGCATTGTTCTAAAGATGGCCATGATTAAGACCATTGTTGGAAACTTCATCCTGATATGAGACCCAAAAATTTCAACAACAAAGGAAAGCCAAAGACTGTTGCAACTAACCAACATGATTTGGGTTTAGATTCTGGTGATGAGACAAAGATTACAACCATGGGATATAAAGGTAAGGAATCCATTGCTAGCACTAGTTCTTCAAATTCTTCCATCAATGAAACTCAACATGAAAAAGAAAGAATAGAGCTTTTCCACATAAGGATGATTTCAAAACATACCAAAATAGACACACTTTTTGAGAGTGGTTCACAAGAAAACCTCATATCTGAAGATATAGTAAAGAAATTAAACTTGGAGACAACACCTCATCCAAAACCATACCCTTTAGTATGGATATGTGACAATGCAAAGTTGCATGTAACAAGAAGGTGTAAACTCGGATTTTCCATTACTGCAAACTTTATAGATGAGGTAGAGCTTGATGTCATTCCATTGGATATATGTGGTATTGTTTTGGGAAGTCCATATTTGTATGATAGGAGAGCTATCTTTCATAGACATGAGAACAAATATCATTTGTTTATAAATGGAGTTGAGTACATTGTTATAGCACATAAAAAGAAGATGAACATGTCACTTGTAAATTTTGGACAAATGAAAAGATTAGTGAATGCTAGCAATAATTTTGTTCTCTTGGTGATAAAACCAAAAGAGAATGTTGAAAAGGAAGCCTTCCAAGGATGTGACTCAAAATTGAAATCTGATTTATATGAGGTTGTTAATGCTCATGGTGAGATGTTTCATGAATGAAAAGGATTGCCTCCCAAAAGAGGATTCCAACATGAGATTTCTTTGTAGCGGGATTGTCCTATTACAAACATTGGTATGTACAGGATGTTAGTGATGGAAAATGCAGAAATTAAAAAAAAAATCCAAGAGTTGCTTGACAAAGGGATTATTCGGCCAAGCACTTCGTCATGTGGGTCATTGATTGTCTTAGTACCAAATAAAGATGGTGCATGGCGCATGTGCATTGATTTCAGAGCCTTGAACAAGATTACGGTAAAGAATCATTATCCTCTTCCTCATATTGATGATTTGCTTGATCAGTTAAAGGATGCCAAGTATTTTACTAAGTTGGATTTGAGCAGTGGATATCATCATATTAGGATTGTTGAGGGAGACACATGGAAGACAGCTTTCAAAACCAAGCAAGGTTTGTATGAGTGGATGGTAATGTCATTTGGTCTTTGTAATGCTCTTGCTACATTCATGAGAGCCATGAATGATGTGTTGATACCTTTTCCTGATGATTGTGTGATAGTATACTTGGATGATATCTTGATTTTTAGCAAGTCACGTGAAGAGCATGTCGAGCATGTGAAACATGTACTAGATGTCTTACAAAAAGAGAAGTTGTTATTGAAGATGTCTAAGTGTGAATTTGGAAAGACCTCACTTGTTTACTTGGGGCATATTGTGGGAGGAGGAGAATTGAATATATATCCTTCCAAGGTCAAACTCATTGCGGATTGGCCCAAGCCCAACAATGTGACAGGGGTGAGAAGATTTTTGGGAGTAGCCCAATATTGGAGGAAGTTTATTGCTAACTTCTCTTACATTGCAGCTCCATTACATGCTTTGACAAGTACTAAGAAAACTTTTCAATGGGGAGGCAAGCAATAAAATGCATTTGATGAATTGAAGGAAAAGATTAGTTCAACCCCTGTTCTTTCACTTCCTGATTTGAGACAGCCATTTGAGATCCAAACAGATGCAAGCAATTGTACAATGGGAGCAGTCTTGTTACAACATGGTAAGCCCATTTGTTTTCATTCATAAATTTTTAATGGAGAAGTGATTAACTATCCTACCTATGATAAGGAATTGTATGCATTGGTACAAGGTGTGAAGAACTGGAAACACTACTTTTTGGGAAAAGAAACTACCATTCACACAGATCATCAACCATTGCAATACTTACAATCACAAATCAAGCTACAACAAGCAAGAAACTTCAGATGGATGGGATTTCTTCAACAACTTCACTTGGTTATCAAGTACAAGAAGGGAATTTTTAATAAAGTTGTTAATATGCTTTCTAGGCCTATTGTTAGTGCTTCAATTATTCTTAAGCATAATTCCATCATGCATGAGAGCTATGTTGAGCAGTATGATTTAGGTTATGATTTTAAATAAGTTTATGCAACTTTATTTCATTATAACAAAGTTGAGGAACTAGACTATCATGTACATGATAAGTTATTGTATCACCTTGGAAAGCTTTGTATTCCACAGGGTGAGAAAGTCAACATCATAAGAGAAGCACATTCTTCTCTTATTGCTGGTCACCTTGGTGTAGGAAAAACAGTGGAAAACTTGCAAAGGTATTGCTATTGGCCTAAGATGAATGAAAGTGTTTCAAGATATGTAAGAGGATGTTCATCATGTGCTACAAGAAAGCCTAGCAATAGAAAGTTGGGTTTGTATACTCCACTTCCGGTACCTACTTGTCCTTGGGAAAGCATCTCTATGGATTTTGTAGGAGGTCTACCTATGTCAAGAAAGGGTCATGATTATATTTTTGTTTTGGTTGATCATTTCAGCAAAATGTGTATTTTGATGCCTTGTAAGAAATAGGTTACAGTTGAAAAAATGGTACATATGTTCTTTCAAAATGTTTGGGTTCATTTTGGGTTGCCCAAGTCCATTATTTTTTATCGGGATTCTCAATTTGTTGGGAGTTTTTGGTCAAGTTTATGGGCACTCATGGATACCAAGCTGAAAAAGAGCATCGTTTTTCATCCACAAATAGATGGTCAGATGGAGGTGGTGAATAGAATGGTAGTACATCTTCTTCATGGATATTGCAGCAAGCATCCTAAGCTTTGGGATGAGAATTTACACTACATTCAACATGCTTATAACCGAGCAAAAAATTCCTCAACTCAAACTTCTCCATTTGAGGCTTGTTTCGATTATTTACAAAGTCTCCTTTAGACTTTATCTTTTGGAAAGATGTGGCTATTAATGGTCATAGTGATGTTGACAAGGCCAAGAAGTTCATTGAACAAGTTCAGTTTGTGCATCAAACTGTTCAAGAACAGTTGGAAAAGAACCAATCCAAGTACAAAGAAAGACATGAAAAGCATCGTGTTTATCACAAGTTACAAGTTGGATATGAAGTTTGGCTTTACATTAGCAAAGAGAGGCTTGAAGGATAAGGTAAAAAACTAAAACCACTTAGATATGGTCCTCTCAAGATACTTGAAAATATTGTTAACAATGCCTTTCGTTTGGATTTTCCTACTTATATGAATATGTATGTTGTTGTTAATGTTGACAACTTGAGATTGTATGAGCCTCCTTTGATTGATGATCAAGGAGAGCATGTTCATATCCCATCAATTGAATATTTTTCACCAGATTTTCTTTCAAAATTGCATGAAGATACAATCCTTGATAGGAAGACAAGGTCTTCAAAGTGAGGGGATGTTGATTACCTTCGTATTGGTATCAAAGGCACCAATCCAAGCAAATCTAAGTGGATTGAGATTGGAAGGGTGAGAGAATTGTACCCTCATCTTCAGATAGACCGAAAGTAGTCTTTTGGAGGCCCAAAAGCTTCCCAATGGGGAGGAGTGATCCAGGGGATCAAATTTTGCTCAAAAATAAAAGTGCTCTAAATTGCTTCAAAATGGATACGTGTGTAGGCCTCATCCTCACGAACCCAACACAACTTGAACGGGCTCAAAAAAACATCGTATGAGCAATATATCATGTTCTGTTCATTTCGCCAAACATGCAAAATTTTGCTGACTATGCAGTCTGTATAGTCCGTACAGTGCTGACGTGGCATCTGACTGTACAGGTCATACGAACATACAATGATGTGGTAGATGAGTTTGCATGCTGAATTGAGCAGGCTATGTGGCAGACAGTTGGGTGAATCGGTGGCTGACACATGTCATAATTATTGGCAAGTTGTATGGTGCCACGTGGCCCAGTCGTGAGCTACCACGTGGCACCCCTCCAATGTGAAAAATGGGTGAGTCAGTACGCCGGGGTCGAACCCCCGACCTTTGGATGGCATTTCAAATCTTTGGCAGGACTAAGCAACCAACCCACCCATGGGTGTCACTTAATAGTATAACATGTTTAAATTTATTTGTGTTGAAAAAAATGTTATATCGACGAACTAAAGGGTTGGGGCTTAGCCCTAGCCCTCGACGCATACACCATACAACTAGTAGCATATGACCTGACCTTTACTCTTTGCACACATGGATGGTTACAGCAGAGGCTAAGCATTGGTCACATGAATAATTACCACAGGACCACGTCCAAGCCTGAAGGAGCTAGCCGATGGGCACACCAAAATGGTAGGTCGTTGGCCACATGGGGCCATACAACCAAGTTCTCCACCGAGGTTTGGGGGCCGGCGTAAACAATCCTACATTTTATCTCATTTTGCGGGATGGTGGCATGTGTTGGGTTTTGGCATGAAAAAAACACAGAGGTCGAGTTAGTCTGATAGTGGGTGTGATTTGGCGAGCAAGAACAACAAGCTTGAAGCGGAAAATTTCCAGGAGGTGTAACTTCTTCATTTTTTGGCCAAACCAGGTGCCAAAAAATCCCAGCTAGGGGTTTTTGGATGTTCTGGAGCCATTGGAGCCATCTATTTTGTATTCTGACCAATGTAAGAGAACATTTTAATCATAATGAAAATGATCCAAGGGAAGTTGGACCAGGAGATGTAACCCAAGAGAGGAGTGAACTCCTTTATCATTTTTTTTTATTTGTTCATTATTGATGGTTTTTATATGTCTAATATGTTGCTCATGATTAAGTAAAAACTCATTAAATTTATGTGTTAGTAACTTGATCCAATTACCCAAACACGAATCATTTTCACACTTGCAATTTAAAGGAAAACAAACCCATTTCATTTTCAGATCACGCATCTTCATCAAGAGGCCACTTTTGAGGCACCTTTTCTTTCAAGGTACAAGTTAATTTTGATATTCTCGTATTTGAAGGACAGATAGATGCAGATGCCCTAGAAAAATGGTTAAATCTGCTAGAAGGTTATTTCTCTACTCATAATTTGTTCGACATGGAAAAGATCACCTTCGCACTCCTTAACACTCTCCCCCATGTCAAACATTGGTGGGAAACTTACTGGGAGCAAATTTCCATAGAGGAATCTGGAATATATGGGGTTGAGCCCACTTGGGATTTTTTTTTTGATGTGGTCAAGTAATAATATTACCTTGTTGGAAACTATGAGTACCAGTACATGAGATGGACCACACTACGATAAGAGAAGGGTAAAGTAGTGCTAGAGTTCACCAATACCTTCCATTCCTTCTGCACCAAGATGGGTATCGAAGACTTCGAGCGACATCTGGTTCAAAAATACCGTGGGGATCTACATAGATACATCCAAACTGAAATGGATTTTCTAGACATATCATCACTCGATGTTGCTTATAGATATGTTGTTAAAATCAAGAAGAAAATTAAGCACCAGAACAAGCGATATTTCAGGTCTGCAAATCCACAAAAATTAAAGTATGATAAATATGGCCCTAACAAACAAACTTCTGAAAACTAGTCCAAGCCACAAGAAAATAAGGGTCAAGGGAAGATGAAGAAGGAAACTAGAAAGTGGTATGATTTCCACAAAATCCCCTGGCACAAAACTGATGAATGTCACTCAAAACAATCATCAGAACAAGCGGGATTTCGGGTTTGCAAATCTGCAACAACAAAAGTATGATAAAGATGACCCTAACAAACAGCCTCCTGAAAAATAGTCCAAGCCACAGGAAAAGAAGGGTCACGGGAAGACGAAGAAGGACACTGGAAAGTGGTGTGATTTCTACAAAATCCCCTAGCATAACACTAATGAATGTCACTCAAAACAATCATTGATGACCGAGATTAAAAACAAGGATCCGAGCCTAGATTCAAAATATGATTCAGAAAATACTAGTAGAAGACAGATCATCAACGTAGACCCCACTTCTATTGTCGCGAACACATGAATTCAACTAGAAGAACCAATAGATCCTGAAGAGGGGGAGCGCATTTTTCATTCACAGATGTGGGTGAAAGGGTCACCGCTACATTTTATTGTTGATAGTAGAATCCAGAAGTGTTGGCAATATGGCATTATAGGTTGGCATTGATGGAAAATAGATGAGAGACATTGCATATGATGACATGTATGTATATATTGACAGAGCCATGGATGAGTTAATATGATTACAAAGCATAAGGTTGGCATTAATGGCATTGGCATTAACAACAGATCTGTGATGATGATAATAGGCATTGATGGCATTAACATTATTGACTTCCCTACATATTTTAATGACTCTCAGAGGCAAGCCACAAAGGTTTCTAAATGTGATGAGAATCATAATTGAACCAATTGTAGCTGCAATTTCTTATGGTCAGGACAAAAAGGCTACCTCAGTTGGTGAGAAAGAAAAAAATTGATTTTTTATCTAAGGGGAGGAACATTTGATGTTTCTCTATTAACTATTGAAGGGGGTATCTTTGAGGTTAAATCCATAACAGGAGATACCTGTTTGGGCAGTGATGATTTAGGAGGCTCAAAAACAACCTGTGAAAAGGCAAAGAGAGCGCTGTCTTCAAATACTCAAATTACCATTGAGATCGATTATTTGTATGAAGGTATTTATTATTACTCCACCATTACTACGACCAGATTTGAGGAGACCAACATGGATTTGTTTAAGAAATGCATGGATCATGTTGAGAAGTGTTTGAGAGATGTCAAAATTATGAATTAGATCATTTTCCATGATGTTATCCTTGTAGGAGGATCTACTCGTATCCCCAAAAGTGCATCAATTGTTGCAAGATTTCTTCAATGGGAAGGATCTCTATAAGAGTATCAACCCTGATGAAGTTGTTTCTTATGGTACTGCGGTCCAAGCTGCAATTCTTAGTGGAGAAGGTAATAAGAAGGTTAAGGACCTTTTTCTTCTGGATGTTACTTCATTTTTCACTTACCAACAACGAGGTCGCAGCAGAGAAGAAGCTAGTATCTCCAATATATGACAAGTATATGGACTAATTCCATCTCTTCTGCCTCTTTTAAAAGACACCAATTCTTGTCATGCGCACCTTGTCATCTTTGTTGTTAAGATTCTCCAAAAGTTTTTGGATTACAAAAATACAGCAGTCACTCTGTTCAGAGATCTTGGAGGTCTAGACAATAAATTCAAGAGGATACAATTTGAGGTTACTAGAGTGGTGGAGTTCTCAGAAGGAAGCAGCATTCCAACTTCAACTTATGATGATGATAAAGGAAATTTCGTATTTGGGATGGCAGAGGAATCGATATTTCCAGTAAGGATGAATCCGAATTCAAAGAAGGTAGGAAGATTCCCACTGATTTTTAAGATATGGGATTGGATTTTACAACGACATGTGTAATGTGGAGCCAAGTGAAGTGCATGTGTTGTAGAGGTGAGTCGAACAAGAAGGAAGATAGTATGGACTTTAGCCTTCAATTAACAAACGTTGTAACGTCCTTTGAAGAGGATCTCTCTTGTTATTTTGCATCACAACTGCTGGATGATGGGGATAATGTTTATACATGCAAAAATTGCAAAAACCTAACTCCATCCCAAAAGCAATTGTCAATTCGCAAACCTCCCAATGTTCTAGTCATTCAACTCAATAGATTTGCTATGGATGCCTATGGCTCTGGGAATAAAATAAATTGGAATATTAGCTTTAAACAACTCTTGGTACTGGATAATTTCCGATGATTCATTAATAGTTCGTGTAGCCCTTCAATTTCGTCTAAATTGTATCACACAGAGAAAAATGGAAGAAGAGAGGAACCTCACAAGATTCGTAGTTGGGTCGTATTGTACAAAAGTGACACTTATGATTGAACTTTTATCATCGATTAGAAATGAACTAAAATGGAGGAATCCTCTTTCAGAAGTAGAGGAATAAGTATGAAGAGTTGCAGGTGGAGTCCCAGTAACCGTCTGATCTAATGATTGACGATGGCGATTTACTTGGCAATTGGGATTTATACCACATTGATAGTGTAAAATGATTTGTATGGGTTTATATACACAACAGTAACTAAGATATATCGATGTGTAGAGCAAGGGAATGGTGGGGGCTCTAGGTGCTTGGACTCCTCGATAATCTCATCAGCCTAGAGCCCGGGACGACCTGTCAAGCCCCCTACCTTTTGGTCAAAATGATAACAACTGTTGGATTGCCGAAAATGTGATCTTGCCTGTTCGTTGAAGATTTTTTATATACATTGGCACGATGGTCATGTGAGCGACCATGGGCTTAAAAATAAGTTCATTACATAAGTTGGAAAGGAGATTTCTAATATTATTGATTTTTTGGCACAAAATGCCAAGTCTGGAGCGTACCAAGTTTAGAAGATCACCAAATCTCGAAATCAAGTTTGGAGAGTCATCAATTTCGCTACGCAGTCAAATAAAGGTTTAAAATATTGAGACCACTAACTCTATCGTTATTTTTGGCATATTGCCAATTGTTGAGGGATCGTATATGCATATGGAAAGTAGTCCATATGTCGATAGAAGGTGCATTAAATCTAAAGTAAAACGTAAATTGACCAAAGGAGAATTTAGTAGAATTGACGAACTTGAACAGGATTGCCACAAATTTCTTAACCAAAAGTTTGTTAATTAGTTATGCTCAAAAACAAGTTACAAACATAATATAACTAATGTTATGACAAAGAGATGCATTATTATTCAGGAGGTAAGTCTGTTTAGTTTCCTATGGGCATTGAAGGACTATATAGATAGAATTCAAAGATGAAAGTAAGTGTCTCAGAGCTCCATCTTCATTTAGAAAAAGAATAGAGACCAAAGATGTGATGATATGACGAGTTGTGTATTTGCATGAACAAAGATGATGGTTCATGAACAGTGGTGATAACAGGCTTATATATTTTCTAAAGATCAGAAGTAGAATCGTGAGATAGTAGAAGAAGATGGAAGATCAAATTTAGAAAGCTGAGACTATTTTAGAGAATGACAGAACTACATATGTGTGTTAAAATTTATTGAAGAACAACATAGTAGTTTTTTGTAATAATACAAACACAAGAATTCATGAAATGAAGAAGCAGAATATGAAGTTTTAAATAGAGTAAAAAGCTAGACAGAAAAAGATGAAGTTTGACTACATAAAACTAGAAGACCATACAAGCAGAGGTTGCTGCAGAAAAAGTAGAAAGTGCAGCAGTTAATGATTCTAAGAAGACTTGAAGAACTTATAGTATATGTGTGTGTTTATGAACATCTTGAACATAATACAGTAAGAGATTTATAAGTTTTATAACGTGCATAAAGGGAGGAATCGTGGAGCAAGGGAAAACAAGTCAAAGTCAAAAAGTCAAAATCTGACAGGACTTGTGTTAATGGCTGCATGAATCAAATTCAATATGAAGAGCAACAAAGATTGAACTGCATTGTGAAATTAGTTGGATGTTAGCAACAAATTCACATATTGACAATAAACTTAAACAGAATGGTAGGGTGGTGATAGGGTAGGTTACAATATTGTAGGGGGTCGTAGCCTCCTTCCAGTTGCAGTTAGTAAATAGGGTGTCGAAGCATCCTTTCAGTGGTAGCTAATAAACTATGGGGTCGTAGCCTCCTTCCAGTTGTAGTTGGTAAATGGGGTGTGGAAGAATCCCTCCAGTCGCAGCTGAAGAAACTTGGGGACAGTCTCTCCATCAATTTGTATCTTGAAAACAGTTTTGTAAAAGAAAAATTTATTAATGAGAAAAGAGTTGGTGGTTTTTCCCTGTTGGGTTCCACGATAAAATCTTGTGTTCATAAG
>SNQJ01S0017150.1:60374-75177 GCA_010110895.2 Picea sitchensis
TCAATATTTCTTGATATTCCATCAATTGGTATCAGAGCAAGGTTCCTTTAAGAATAGTCTAACAAACTGAAAGGAAGATCAAATTAAGCTCACATGGATAGACAAAATATTTGCACTGTGAATGGAACTCCAATACCTGGAAAAGAAGAATACATATTTTGGAGTACAAGAATGGAAATTCATCTAAACATATTGGGACATGATGTATGGAATTCGGTGATCACTGATTACTTCCCACCAAACAGAGTAAGGAATCCAACTCAAAAGAAATCCAAGAAAAGAAACTAAATGGAAATTAATACAATCCTTGATGGATTACCTGATGATGTCAAAGAGAATATAGGTGAATGTAACTCCGCAAAGAAACTTTGGGACAATATAAAAGACCTCTACTCAGATGAGAAGTCAAATAAAGCATATCAATCAGAACAAAGTCAGTCTACAACAATTCTAGTGATGAATATTCTTTTGAAGAAGACTCATACATTGAAGCAGAAGTCAATCTTGAAGTTGAGCTTGAGTGTACTTTGGATGAATTGAGAAAATATAAACAAAGGTGTAAACAACTAAAGGATCTCATGCTGGAGAAAAGGAGGAAACAAAGTTCAAAGAGGAAAGAACTTGAGAAAATCATAGTTGACTTTAGAATCCAAGACCAACTGGATCAAGAGAGATTGGAATCCTTGGAACTATCTCTTAATAAGGAGCAACAAAAGGTTGACGAGCTCAAACAACAAGCAACCATTAGCATGGAAGAAGCCAAGAATTTAAAACAAGAAGTTGTTGGACTCAAGGATCAATTGAAGACTGTTGAAAAATTCAAGAAAGGAACTGAAGCCCTTGATAAAATTCTCAGTCTACAAAGATTTCCCTCGAACAAATCTGGCCTTGGATATGACCAAGTACACATGGTTAAAGGATCAAGTCCTATTACTCAGATTGATTTAGAAGATGACAAGTGTTGTGATGATACCTTCAAAGAAACAACTATGCAACAGAAGGATGACAAGAATGCAAACTCCTATGCTCAAGAATATGCTCATCCTCCCAAGAAGAGTAACCTCAAAATAAATAGTAATCACAAGCAAGAATACCAAAAAACTCCCAAGTACAAAAGTGCATCCTATGGCTATTGTTTTTATTATGGTCACAAGGTTGTTGACTGCAGAACCAAGAGACACAGGTTGGAAAGACAAGAAAACACATGCAGTTCAAGTGAAATGAATTATCTTAACAACAAGACTAGGCTTGGGTATGTGAAGAAAGAAATTACTATTCCCCCTATTTTCAATAATAACAAAAAAGAAGTTGACAAATAAAATCATTTTCAGAAGATATTCACAAATGTTCAGGGCTTATTTTTGTTCATGTAATAACTATGGACATAAAGTATCAGATTGTCAAGCATAAGGAAAACATAACAAAATTAGGAGAAGTCATAATCCTTGTGGCCCCTTGCCAAATTATCTAATTGAATGCTATAATTGTCATAATTATGGTCATATTTCCAAAAGATGCATAGCAAGACCACCTAGACCAAGATACACAAAGGTATGGAAAATAAAGTCTGAAGTACAAAACAAGAATAATGATGAAGATCCTACCCTTGAAATTGATGGAGTGTCGAAAGAAGAGAAACATGTAGAAAAGAAAAAAAATAAGGAAGAAAATAAGAAACTTGCAAATAAAGTGGATCAAGGTCAAGAAAGCAAAGAGAGTAAGGAATTTACTTATGGAATGGAAAAATCCCTGGAAGAATGTCAAGAGATGGAGAAACAACATTTGAGTGAAACCCTTACAGTGCAAGAAGCCACGAAGCATGGGGATTTTTTTTCCTACAAATTTGTTAAGCAACCAAAAATAACACCGACCCTCGATAAATGAAAATTTGATGTGGATGACTTTGAATCTATTGTATCATATTTTCAAAGGGAATACACCATTCCAAGAAGGTGCTTGCTATATTGATATTTTTTTGTAGTGATAGTTTTGGAGCAGTAGATTATAAAAGGGAAGGTGACCAATTCTATGATTGAGAGTTTATTGACCACTCAAAATATAAGTTAGATCAAGCCTACCATATGCCTTGTCCAAGAGCGAACTGTGTTAGTAGCCACAATTTCAAAGAACTCTGTTTAGTCTCATATGCCTCGTTCTAACTTTAATTGTAGTTGGGAATGCCCAGACTTGTGTACTTTAGCAAATGGCTATTCTGCGAGAGAATATTGAGGAGCTTCAGTCCAGAAGTGAATACATAATATGATAATTGATAAAGTACAGTTTCATCCTTGATGATGACTTGATGATCCAAATTGAAGAGGTATATTGAAAGAAATATTTTCATGAGGCATTAAAGCATTCTTGAAAAATCCCCTGAGGCAAAGCATAAACAGATTTGTGAAGCCAATATGAGTAGAAATTAGTGAGGCATTTGACAAAGGCACATATACCTTCATGATCAAATTTGATTGTAGCCCAAGGAAAATTTATGTTTGAGGGCATGGACAGTCATTGTAGCAACATAGAAGATAGTGCATGAACTCAAGGGGAGATTGAAGTCTAAAAGATCAGGGCTTGAACCCTAGAGGTCAATTTTTGATGTAATGAAACTCTGATTAAACCGTGATGAAATCAAGTTCAGTGAAAGAAATGAAGAAGGATAAAACATTGAGAAGTTCATCTCCATAATCTTGAAAATCTAAAATTTTAAAAGATGACTTAGATCATAAATCAGATCTACTGATGTCTCATTACTTGGTTAATGAACCCCTGTTTTTGTTTTCAAAACAATTGGTATCAGCTAATACAATTGGTTTAAGAGAAATTACATAGTTAGGGGAGATGATTACATCTTTCTCCACTTATGTGAAAAGAGAAAGGAGACAGTGATCAAAGTCAGGGGGGAGTAATTCAACCCTTTTCACTTGATGTCAAAGGGGGGGAAATGAAAATAGTATTTCCATCAATGCCAAAGGGGGATATTGTTGGCAATATGGCATTACAGGTTGGCATTGATGGCAAATAGATGAGAGACATTGCCTATGATGACATGTATGTCTATATTGATAGAGCCATGGATGAGGTAGTATTATGACAAAGCAAAAGGTTGGCATTAATGGCATTGGCATTGACAATAGATCTGTGATGATGATAATAGGCATTAACAATATTGACTTCCCTGCATATTTAATGACTCTCAGAGGAAATCCACAAAGGATGCTAAATGTGATGAGAATCATAAATGAACCAACTCTAGTTGCAATTTCTTATGGTCTGAACAAAAAGGCTACCTCAGTGGGTGAGAAAATTGTTTTTTGATTTTTTATCTAAGGGGAGGAACATTTGATGTTTCTCTATTAACTATTGAAGGGGGTATCTTTGAGGTTAAAGCCACAACAGAAGATACCCATTTGGGTTGTGAGGATTTAGGAGGCTTAGAAACAACCTTTCAAAAGGCAAAGAGAACGTTGTCTTCAAGTGCTCAAATTACCATTGAGATCAATTCTTTGTATGAAGGTATTGATTATTACTCCACCATTACTAGGGCCAGGTTTGAGGAGCTCAAAATGGATTTGTTTAAGAAATGCATGGAGCCCGTTGAGAAGTGTCTAAGAGATGCCAAAATGATGAATTAGAGCATTGTCCATGATGTTGTCCTTGTAGGAGGATTTACTCGTATCCCCAAAAGTGCATCAATTGTTGCAAGATTTCTTCAATGGGAAGGATCTTTGTAAGAGTATCAACCCTGATGAAGTTGTTGCTTATGGTGTTGCGGTCCAGGCTGTAATTCTTAGTGGAGAAGGTAATGAGAAGGTGCAGGACCTTTTTCTTCTGGATGTTACTCCATTTGTCACTTACCAATGATGAGGTCGCAACAGAGAAGAAGTTAGTCTCTCCAATATATGACAAGTATCTAGATTAATTCCAACCTTTCTGCCTCTTTTAAAAGACACCAATTCTTGTCATTTTTGTTGTTAAGATTATCCAAAAGTTTGTGGATTACAACAATACAGTAGTCACTCTGTTCAGAGATCTTGGAGGTCTAGACAATACATTCAAGAGGCTACAATTTGAGGTTACTAGAGTGGTGGAGTTCTCAGAAGGAAGCAACATTGCAACTTCAACTTATGATGATGATAAAGGACATTTCGTATTCAGGATTGCAGAGGAATCGATATTTCCAGTAAGGATGAATCTAAATTGGAGGAAGGAAGGAAGAGGCCAATGAATTTATAACATATGGAATTGGATTTTGCAACGACATGTGTAATGCAGAGCCAAGTGAAGTGCATGCGTTGCGGAGGTGAGTCGAACAAGAAGGAATATAGTATGGACTTCAACCTTCAATTAAAAAACGTTGTAACGTCCTTGGAAGAGGCTCTCTCTTGTTATTTTGCATCACAGTTTCTAGATGATGGGGATAATGTTTACAGATGCGAAAATTGAAACAAATTAACGCCAGCCCAAAAGAAATTGTCAATTCTCAAGCCTCCCAATGTTATGGTCATTCAACTCAACAGATTTGCTATGGATGCCTATGGCTATGGGATTAAAATAAATCGGAATATTATCTTTAAAAAATGCTTGGTATTGGATAATTTTCGATGATTCATTGATAATTCATGTAGCCCTTCAATTTCGTCTAAATTGTATCACACAGAGAAAAATGGAAGCAGAGAGGAACCTCACAGGATTTGTAGTTGGGTTGTCTTGTACAAAAGTGGCACTTATGATTGAACTCTTACCGTCGATTTGAAATGAAATAACATGGAGTAATCCTCTTTCAGAAGCATAGGAATAAGTATGAAGAGTTGCAGGTGGAGTCTCAGCAACCGTCTGATCTAACAATCGATGGTGGCGATTTACTTGGCAATTGGGATTTATCCCACATTGATAGTGTAAAATGATTTGTATCGGTTTATATACACAACAGTCACTAAGCTATATCGACGCATAGAGAAAGGGTATGGTGGGGGCTCTAGGTGCTTGGACTCCTCGAGAATCTCACCACCCTGGAGCTTAGGACGACCTGTTAGGCCCCCTACCTTTTGGTCAAAACGATAACAACTATTGGATTTCCGAAAATGTGATCTTGGTTGTTCGTTGAATATTTTTTATATACATTGGAGTGATGGTCATGTGAGCGACCATGGGCTTAAAAATAAGTTATTTACATCATTTGGAAAGGCGATTTCCAATATTATTGAGTTTTTGGCACAAAACGCCAAGTCTGGAGGGTCATAGAGTTTAGAGGATCACCAAAGCTCAATATAAAGTTTGGAGAGTCATGTGTTTCATTGCGCAGTCAAATAAAGGTTTAAAATATTGAGACCGCTAAATCTATCATTCTTTTTGGCATATTGCCAATTTTTGAGGGATCGTATATGCATACGGAAAGTATTCCAGATGTCGATAGAAGGTTAATTAAACCTGAAGTAAAATGTAAATCGACGAAAGGATCATTTAGTATAATTGACGAACTTGAATAGGATTGCCACAAATTTCTGAACCAAAAGTTTGTTAATTAATTATGCTCAAAAACAAGTTACAAACAGTACAGAACTAACGTTATGACAAAGAGACACATTCTTATTCAAGAGGTAATTCTGTTTAGTTGGCCATGGGCATTGAAGGACTATATAGATAGAATTTAGAGATGAAAGTAAGTGTCTCAGAGCTCCATCTTCATTTAGAAAAAGAATAGAGACCAAAGATGCGATGATATGAAGAGTTGTGTATTTGCATGAACAGAGATGATGGTTCATGAATAGGTGTGATAACAGGCTTATATATTTGCTAAAGATCAGAAGAAGAATTGTGAGACAGTAGAAGAAGATTGAAGATCAAATTTAAAAGTTGAGACTGTGTTAGAGAAGGACACAACTACAAATGTGTGTTAAAAGTTATTAAATAACAGCATAGTAGTTTGTTGTAATAATACAAACACAAGAAGTCATGAAATACAGAAGAAAAATATGGAGTTTTAAATAGAGTAAAAATCTAGAGAGAAAAAGATGAAGTTTGACTGGAGAAAACAAGAAGACCATACAAGCAGAGGTTGCAGCAGACAAAGTAGAAAGTGCAACAGTTAATGATTCTAAGAAGACTTGAAGAACTGATAGTATATGTGTTTTTTTATGAACATCTTAAACAGATTGCAGTAAGAGATTTATGAGTTTAATAACCTTCATAAAGGGAGGAAGGGTGGAGTAAGGGAAAACAAGTCAAAGTCAAAAAGTCAAAATATGACAGGACTTGTGTTAATGGCTGCATGAATCAAATTCAATATGAAGAGCAGCAGAGATTGAATTGCATTGTGAAATAAGTTTGATGTTAGCAACAAATTCACATATCGACAATAAACTTAAACAGGCTGGTAGGGTGGTGCTAGGGCAGGCTACAAGCTTGTAGGGGGTCGTAGCCTTCTTCCAGATGTAGTTGGTAAATAGGGTGTTGAAACATCCTTCCAGTGGTAGTTGATAAACTAGGGGGTCGTAGACTCCTTCCAGTTGTAGATGGTAAATGGGGTGTGGAAGAATCCCTTCAGTCGTAGCTAAAGAAATTGGGGACAATATATCCATCAAGTTGTAGTTTGAAAACAATTTTGTAAAAGAACAATTTATTAATGAGAAAAGAGTTTGTGGTTTTTCCCTGTTGGGTTCCACGATAAATATTGTGTTCATAAGGGTTTTTTGTTTATCATATTGATTAATTGAATAATTAATGTGTGTGCTTAATATCAATTGGGATTAATAAGCAAAAAGTAGGCAATACTAATTCATCCCCCCCCCTCCCCTCTCAGTATTGCTGGATATTCCCTGGGAAACTTATTGGGAGAAAAGTTCCATAGAGGAATATGGAATATATGAGGTTGAACCCACTTGGGATTTTTTTTGGATGTGGTCAAGTAACAATATTACTATGTTGGAAACTATGAGGATCAATACATGAGATGGACCACACTGCGGCAAGAGAGGGGCCAAGCAATGCCAGAGTTCACAAATATCTTCCATACCTTATGCACCAAGATGCATATCAAAGACTCCGAGCGACATCTGGTTCTAAAATATCATGGGGGTCTACAAAGATACATCCAAACTGAAATGGATTTTCTAGACATCTCATCACTTGATGTTTCTCATCGATATGTTGTTAAAATCAAGAAAAAAATTAAGCACCAGAACAAGCGGGATTTCAAGTCTGCAAATCCGCAACAACAAAAGTATGATAAAGATGGCCCTAACAAAAAACCTTTTGAAAACTAGTCCAAGCCACATGAAAAGAAGGGTAAGGAAATATGAAGAAGGACACTGGAAAATGGTCCAATTTCCACAAAATAACCTTGCACAACACTGATGAATGTCGCTCAAAACAATCATCAGAACAAGCAGGATTTCGGGTTTTCAAATCCGCAACAACAAAAGTATGATAAAGACGTCCCTAACAAATAGCCTCCTGAAAACTAGTCCAATCCACAGGAAAAGAAGGGTCACAGGAAGACAAAGAAGGACACTGGAAAGTGGTGTGTGTTCTACAAAACCCACTGGCATAACACTGATGAATGTTTCTCGAAACAATCATTGGTGGTCGAGATCAAAGACAAGGATCCGATCCCTCATTTAGAATATGATTCAGAAAATACTGGTAGATGACAGATCATCAACGCAGACCCCACTATTATTGTGGAAACCACAGGAATTCAACCATAATAACCAATAGATCCTTAAGAGGGGGAGCGCCTTTTTCATTCACATATGTCAATAAAAGGGACACCGCTGCATTTTATTGTTGATAGTGGAAGCCAGAAGAACCTCATCCCAGCAGAGGTCGTCAAATAATTAGGATTGTCGACAATACCACACCCACAGCCATATAAGATAGGGTGGATTCTCCATGGATGATATATTCGTTTCATCTAGTAGCGTTGATTGCCATACATAATCTAGCCCTTCAAGGATGAGGTTTTGTGTGATGTGCCCCCACTGTATGTCTGTGATGTTCTCTTGGGCCAACCATATATGTGGAAGCTTCATGCTATATATGAGTCTTGACCCTGTAGTGTCATTGTTACTATGGGGGGTCATCTCTATAGGATACCAGAGGTAGTTCCAACTATTGTCCCACCCAAATAGTTCCGCAAGGTAGTATCTCATACTACAAAATTCAGTTTCTTCACAATTTGTTCAAGGCGTGAACAGAAGGACACTGCAACCACTACAACCTCGACCCAAGCACCTTCTATCTAACAGAAGCAGGTCAACAAGATTGAAGCAAAGCACAAGGATTCCTTCTACACACAATCATCTCATGTAGCTTGATTGGTTGAACAGACTCAAACCCTCCATTAACATGTTTCTAATGGCCTTCAACAAACTAAGCAACACAACTTCTCGAGCAAGGCAAGCAACTCATCAAGGTTCAGGTTCAAAAAACGCTCCCCCCTCTCCCCCAAGAACTCAAATCAAAGGTGACCATTTCTTCCTAAGGAGGGAGAATTGATCCAAGTGGATATCAGTGGCCACCCACCTATTCCAATGGCTCGAAAATTAGTCTTCCACCTTGGTAGTATTTTTTCTAGTTTTGGGTCCTAAACTTTTGGGGCCATTTTGAGGCCCTAAACAACATTTTTAGGGCTCACCATAATTAGACTACTAATGGAGTCAGAGTATGATAGAAACATCTATATTCCTCGGATATACCTTTTAAAAGAGCTATCGTGCACCCCAAACATAGATCGTGTGCCAAACTTACGCCCCCGAGAAGTTGATACACCAAACTACCCAAAACAGGGTCCACATAACTGTTGGCTTTTCATCTTCTTGGGTTAGGGTTTTAGATTTTATTTATGATAAAAAGGCCTTTGGAGCCTCATTGTAAAATCATGTTCTTGTGAATGCGAGTATCCGTAACATCTATTCTCATAGATAAGTTGCCACCACTATAGGACATTGCAACCACTACAGCCTCGGCCCAAGCACCTTTATCCAACAGAAGCACGTCGACAACATTGCAGAAAAGTGAAAAGATTCCTTGTGCACACAATCATCTCAGGTAGCTTTACTAGCTGAATAGACTTAACTCTTCTAGCAACAGGTTCATGACAACCTTCAACAAACTAAGGAACACAAATTCTCCAACAAGGCAAGGAACTCACTGAGGCTTAAGTTTAGCAAACGCTTCCCCCTCTCCCATGGGAGCTCAATGCAATGGAGACCATTGTGTCCTAAGGAGGGAGGATTGATCCAGGTGGATATAGGTGGCCAACCACCTATTCCAATGGCTCGAAAAACTATCTTCCATCTTGGTAGTATTTTTTCTAGTTTCGGGTCCCAAACTTTCAGGGCCATTTTGATGCCCTAAACAACGTTTTTAGGGCTCGCCACAATCAAAAAAATAATAGAGTCATATTCTGATGGCAACATGTGTATTCCTTGGATAGACCTTTCCAACGAGCTATCGTGCACCCCAAACGGAGATCGTATACCAAAGTTACACCCCTCGAAAGTTGATACACCAAACTACCCAAAACGGGGTCCACAAAATTGTTGGCTTTTCATCTTCTGGGGTTAGGGTTTTGGATTTTATTTATGATAAAAAGGTCTTTGGAGCCTCATTGTAAAATCATCTTCTTGTAAATGCAAGTAGCCATCACATCTCTTCTTAGAGATAAGCTGCCACCATTCTAGCGAATCTTTCACTCTGTATTTTTACAATCTTTGTACATTTTCTCTCATTAATAGAAAGTGTGTATTATAGTATCTCTGTTTTTATGGTTGCATCTCTAATATATTTATGTACAAGTTAATTTTAATATTCCTGTATTTGAAGGATGGATAGATGCAGATGTCCTAGAAAAATGGTTAAATATGCTAGAAGGCTATTTCTCTCTTCATAATTTTTTCGACAAGGAAAATATCACCTGCACAATCCTTAAGGCTCTTCCCCATGTCAAAAGTTGGTGGGAAACTTACTGGGAGCAAAGTTCCATACAAGAATCTAGAATATATGGGGTTGAGCCAACTTGGGAGTTTTTTGTGGATGCGGTCAAGGAACAATATTACCATGTTGGAAACTGTGAGGACCAATACATGAGATGGACCACACTGCAGCAAGAGAGGGGCCAAGTAGTGTCGGAGTTCACCAAAGACTCCGAGCAATATTTGGTTCTGAAATACAGTGGGGCTCTACAAAGATACATCCAAACTGAAATGGATTTTCTGGACATCTCATCACTTTGTGTTGCTTATCGATATGTTTTTAAAATTAAGCAAAAATTTAAGCACCAAAACAAGGATTTCGGGTCTTCAAATTTGCAACAACAAAATAATGATAAATACGGTCCTACTAAATAGCCTCTTGAAAACCATTCCAAACCATAGGAAAAGAAGGATCACGAGAAGACGAAGGACACTAGAAAGTGGTGTGATTTCCACAAAATCCCCTGGCACAACACTGATGAATGTCGCTCAAAACAATCATTGGTGGCTGAGATCAAAGATAAGGAGTCGAGCTCTGATTCAGAATCTAATTCAAAAAACACTGGTAGAAGAAAGATCAACGATGCAAACCCCACTGTTATTGTTGTGATTGCAACAATTCAACCAGAAGAACCAACAAATCCTGAAGAGGGGGAGCGTCTTTTTCATTCACAGATGTGGGTGAAAGGGGCACCACTGCATTTTATCATTGATAGCGAAAGCCAAAAGAACCTCATCTCAACAAAGGTCGTCAAACAGTTGGGGTTGTCGACAACACCACACCCGCATCCATGCAACATCGGGTGGCTTCGCCAGGGACGAGATCTTCGTTTCCGCCAACAGTGTCGATTGCCATATGACATCCAACCCTTCAAGGATTAGGTATTATGTGATGTTTCCCCACTGGATATCTGTGATGTTCTCTTGGATCAACCATATATCTAGAAGTGTCATGCTATCTATGAGTCTCAACCCCGTAGTGTCATTGTTACTCTGGGGGGTCATTTGTACAGGATACCAGAGGCAGTCCCAACTATTGTCCTACCTAAACAGTGTCGCAAGGTAGTATCTCATACTACACAATTTAGCTTCTTCACAATCTATTCAAAGGGTGAACATAAGTACACTACAACCACAACAACCTCGGCCCAAGCACCTGCTATCCAACAAAACCAGGTCGACAAGAATGTAACAAAGTTCAAAGATTCCTTCTGCACATATTCATCTCATGTAGCTTGACTGATTGAATAGATTCAACCCCTCCAACAACAGGTTTGTGACAGTCTTTAACAAACTAAGCAACACAACGTCTCCAGCAAGGCAAGCAACTCACCAAGGTTCAAGTTCAGCAAATGCTTCCCCCTCTCCCCCGGGAACTCAACACAATGGAGACCATTTCTTCCTAAGGAGGGAGGATCGATCCAAGTGGATATCGGTGGCCACCCACCTATTCCAATGGCTCGAAAAACAGTCTTCCACATTGGGAGTATTTTTTCTAGTTTCGGGTCCCAAACTTCCGGGGTTGTTTTGAGGCCCTAAAAACGTTTTTAGGACTCTCTATAGTTAGATTATAGACAAAGTCAAAGTTTGATGAAAACAAGTGTAGTTCTCGGATAGACCTTTCCAATGAGCTATCGTGCGCCCCAAATGGAGATCGTATGCAAAAGTTACGCCCTCGGAAGGTGATACACCAAACTACCCAAAACAAGGTCCACAAAACTATTGGTTTTTCATGGTTAGTGTTTTGGATTTTATTTATGATAAAAAGGCCTTTGGAGCCTCATTGTAAAATCTTCTTGCGAATCGGTCACATCTCTTCTCAGAGTTAAGCTACCACCATTCTAGTGAGTCTTTAAATAGAAATTGTGTATTATTATATCTCTATGTTTATGGTTGCATCTCCGATATATCTATGCTATATTATTGGATATCTGAGACATCTCTGATATGTCTCTTATTTCGTGTGGTAAATAATCCGAATCACATTTTCTGACTGTTCTGAGTGTTCTTGTGTGTGTCTATCTTCTACATTATGATTACCTCTGCCTCTTTTGCTTTTCCCTGTGTTTCCTCTACCTCTACTAAAAGAAGTTTGAGTCTTGAAAGCTTGTTCCATAAACCCTTCTTCCAAATTGAGTCTAGTTTCACTTCACAGCAGTGATCACATCATTTATTCTACTAAGATACTAGATAAATCTTTGGATTCTACAATGGTTGTTACAACCATTTCAAATTGGGCAAGCTTCTCAAGAGTATTTTAACAATTCTTTGATCTTCCATAATCCGAATCTGATGCACAATGCCCATCACTCTGGTCATAAACTGGTCAATATTCTTTATCTATGTCATCTTCAGAGTTTCAAATTGAGTTCATAACGTATGTAGCTTTACCGTTTTCACCTTATCATTGCCCTTGTAAACTGATTTGAGAATATCTCAAGCTTGTTTTGTTGTGGAATCACCAATTATCTTAGAATTTTGAATCCAATACTTGGCTTTGTTTTCTTTCTTCCTCAGTTCCACAAGAATATTTTCTGTGGATTTGTCATAACAGCTAATTTTTCTTAACAGAATTTTTATTGGTTATGTTATTACACTAGGATCTGCATGTTCCTTTTCTTTATATTGGAAGTTTGCATTGGAAGCGATTGCTCCGGAAATTTTGAACGTTGATATCTTTGCGACGTTTTTAGCACAGAAGCAAAATTGGATCGTGACCATGGTTATCAAAATAAACCACTCAACACGTATAACCGTACACAGGATTTCTACACGTATAACTGTACACAGGATTTCTAGTACACTTCGAAATGAGCTGGGTGCGTGGATTTGAAATGATAACGTAGTTGGAATGTCAAAATATATCCATTTTGACTACTGATTGAATAAACAGAGAATATCCAAGATGGAGTGAGACATAAACAAATCAGTTCGTAAATTACAGACATTTATATATCATCTCTCTGCAAACAAATCCTCTGAAAACAATACAACCATAATCTGAAACAATACAATCATAGTAGATTAGAATAGCAATTAGTTATGAATCATCAAAAGGGAAATTAGTTATGAATCATCTAAAGGGAAGGGATGGATGAAACTGTTCAAGAATTATTATCTACTTTTCTGCAGTTGACTCTCACTTCTCCTCCTCTGGTCAACACTCCAACACTCCCCATCTTGAGCATAGAGGTTGCGAATGCTTTGAAGAAGGCCTTCTCATCACTCGCGAATCTCTCCACAATGGCCTTTGTTCGACCATTCTGCAAGAACAGTGCCTGGTCCGAGGCAAACACTCCCTTTCCTTGTATCAGATTTTGAAAGTAAGCGTTGTCAAAGTGAGTAGCGGTGGAATCYAGAAAAGAGCCTGCGCTGCGGTTGYTGTTGGGCTGTGGGCAGACCCTGCGTAGCTTCTGCGCAAAGAGTGGCTCCATGGTCGGATCTACCTTATGCGTAGCGTTGAAGTTGTGGACTCTGCTCTCGAAGGAAGAACAGTGAGAGAACCCCAACGTGTGCCCACCTGTTGTGGATGATTGCATTCATCCATCAATAATATCAGTCATTATACAACCAGAGAAGAGAATAGATAGATCGTGGAGAGAATATGTAATAATTACCAGACAATGCTACGAGATCATGGAGAGAAAGTCCACGGAGGGCAAAGCTTTGAATGAGCTGAGAGATGTTGAAGGTGGGAGCTGGTAAATTCCTCGTATCGTTTGCCCTGGAGACGAGTCCGTCCTTTCGTCCTTTGAGAACGTCCCACTGTGGGCCTCCCGCCTCTTAAATTGTCTCTAAGGTTACTAATCAATCAATAGATAGACAGATCCCGTATACCATAGTTTTGTTTTTGTTATTGCAAGGGATATTCAGAGAAACGAAATCGACTCGTTACCAGAAGAACAACATCCCTGGCTGCTATGGCGAGAATGTCAGCGCAGGAAACAGTTTTAGGGCAAATGGACTCGATCTTTGTCTTGGCATCGTCTATGATGTAGAAGGCGCGGAGTGAGACGTTGGGCGGTGCATCTTTCTCTGCTTCATTCTTTGGACTAGTCGTAGAGTCCAGCAGCACCGATGCGTCACACCCCTGCAACAAGTAAATTATATCATTCATGGGAGCAGGATGAGATGATTCATGTAACAATACTAACTATTATAAAATGAGTAAAGAATTGTAAAACATTACCCTAATGAAGCAGTCGTGGAAGTGCATCCGTAGAATGCGAGCAGGGATTTTGGGGTCGAAGCGGGTAGCGTTGCGTATGGTATCCCTTATCACACTCTCTGCTGTTGGGCACGTCTGCTTGTAGTAATCCTTGCTTAGACCTATGCTACTACTTGTCAATGCAGCTGCAGCTGCCCCTGATATTGATAATGATAATGAGGAGGCCATGCAGATTAATATGCACACTATTGCCATCATCGCGATTCCAATAGCCTTCATTAATCTTTCAAGTGAATATTGAAACTAGGGAAAAGCAGTGTCGCTAATGATCAGTGTAAAAACTTAATGAAAATGGGGTTTGTCTCCACAGCCTACGACTGTACTGTTGGGAGCTGGGCATATATATATATATGAGATTGTTCCGAAGCTGGGTAAAAGAAAGCTTCAAGACTGCCCTTCAAAGGCACTCATGACATATTTTGTTGGTGGCGAACGCCGTTGGGCGGTAGTTGCATCTGTCAATCAGATTCAAAGAGTTTTAAACAACCATTTTTTACCATAAAATATTGCACCAATGTCTTGCAACCTCCATATGAGCTATAAACGCTTACCTCTTCACTCTAAAAGGTTGGAGCAATCTCCGATCCGAAAAATAAAC
>SNQJ01S0017150.1:75224-98341 GCA_010110895.2 Picea sitchensis
CATATCGAGTATGATTGAGAAACACGATTTGCGTTTGCTTTTGCATCTCGTTTAACACGGTTACTTTGCTATCACGATGAATGCTTTGGATTCGCGTGAGTTTAAATGAAGACTCGTTTATATTTTGTATTCTTCAAGGCTCTCGTAAGGATTCTTCAGATTCATATTTACTCTCTCTTGTTTATGTTTTGTATGGTCCATAATATGGACACTCGTTGCGCTGTATATTCTCTCTTTCTAACATGGTGCAACGGTCCCCTACACATTGGTTGCGCTGTATTAAAGCAAAGACATGTAAGTATGAGCAAGAAAGAAAAATAGCAAGGGTTTCTCTCCAATGCAAAGACCTAATTAGATTAGAGCAAACACATATAAGTTTGAACGAGAAAGAAAAATAGAGAAGTTGTAACGTTACCATTTGCAATGTTACATCTATCATTCAAAAGCAAACATCTCACAATTCATTGCTAAAAAGCCATCAATAGAAGAATATATTCTTACATTGATATCACTAACAACATAGTGATCTAAAGAATTCTAGACATACATAATATTTGTCACAATTTTTAAAAAGTTTACAAATTGCCAATAAGCCAAAAATCCCTTACTACACCAAGTAGATGGGCTTTTAAATATTTCAATCTATAATTGTCTCTTATGTCTTCTTAACTTAGTATTGGCACTTATAGACTTTCTTATTTCTTTTCTTGATTCTTTCCTAGATACCACTTTAAATTATATTTTATCTTACATTATGGTCATAGTACACCATGTGTTTTATCTTGTTTGTAAGTGGTGATGAGATGCTTAGAATACGTTCAAAAAGTAGTTGCTCAAAGGCAACTTCATAAGTACTAGTTCTCTAAGCATGGGCCCCATTTCTCTCTTCAATGTGCTTAGAAAATAATTGATTAAATTTATCTCTTTGGAGGGGCCAACACTGTATTCCTTTAGGATTTCCTTAGTAATCTTTGGAGTCATTTCAATTGTGCTTCCATTATTCTTTATTCATTCATTCATTCATGATGTCTTTCATGGGTCTTGGTGCACCCATGTCTCCAAGGGATGGTAGGTGGCATCTTACTATTACCTTTTCAGCAGCAAGGTATAAACATTTGCAATTATTCATAGAGACACTAGTGTCTTTCTCTAATGTTATACTTGTTTCTTGACAATTTGACAGAGTTACATAATTTAGCTCGTTTTCCTTTTTTTCGTCCTTGGCAAGTCTTTTGGAGCATCCTTTTCTTCTGCTTGCAACTTTTTTAGCTCATCCATGATGAAGTGCTCTCCATATAGTACCACCTTCTTGTCTTTTTAGTGTAAGAAACTACATATAGTACCACCTTCTTGTCTTTGACATTTTCAAGGTAAGAAACCAAGTGGCATGATCCTTCTTTCAAATTAGTGTACATTTTCTTTTGGACAGTCCTAAGTTCCTATTGGAGTTCGAAGGTGAAATCCTTGAACTGAACAAAGTTGGTCATGTTCGTTTTATAGTGTGCTACTACTCTCTCCATATTTTCACTACAACAGAACAGGCAATTAGCGCCTAAAATAGCACCGGAATTTAGTGTATTTTACTCCTCAATCGAACACCTTTTATGGCGCAATATGAAATTTGTATGATTGTGCCAAATTTAGCATCGGATTTAGCGCCATATTTAACGCCTTGAATATCGCCAGGAATAGCACCAGGAACAACGCTAGGATTAGCACCGGGATTAATGCCAGGATTAGCGCCAAGTATAGTGCCAAGTGTTGCTTCTGGTTTTTCTTCTGATATGCCTTCCAATTTTGCTTCCACATTTGCATTTGTTTTGGCGTCCAATTTTTCTTCTGATATGGCTTCAAATTTTGCTTCGAGTTTGGTGCCAAGAATAGCACGAGGTGTTGCTTCCATTTTTTCTTCTCATATGCCTTCCATTTTGGCTTTTGGTTTGGCTTCCAGTTTTGCTTCTGATATGGCTTCCAATTTTTCTTCTAGTTTGGCTTATGGTTTGGCTTCCAGTTTTACATCTAGTTTTTCTTCTAGTTTTGCTTCTCGTTTTACTTCTGGTTTGGGTTCCATTTTTGCTTCTAGTGTGGCTTCCATTGTTGCTTCCTTTCTTGCTTCCAACAATGCTTCTTGTTTTGCTTACAATTATTAATTTAATATGTTTTATTTCAATTTAATACTTAAATATATCATGTCTCTTAAATAACTTATATGATTATACAGTAAGCTAGTCATATAGATGCATTTGAAATATTTTATAGGATAACATTTATAAAGAATTTTTGAGGGAAACATACATCCATACAAATTAACAACATCATTATACTTATTAAATCTCCATCAAAATAGAATCTACAACATCCAGTATATATAGAATAACAAGATAATTATTATAACATGATCACCATCTATAATTAAAAAAAAGTGAGTCAAATATCTATAATTTAAGTGAATTTGACAACATCCATCATGAGCAGTAAATCAAAACCATCATACGTAATAAATATGCATCAAAAATCATCAACCACTTTCAATGTATAAAACTTGACGAGTCAATATTGATAACATCATCATCATATATAATGAAAACAAGTGAAATTCAAATATATATGCTAGTAGATCAATATCATCTGAAAATTATACATGTCCAACAATCGACATAAGTCAAAATGATACATCATGTACAAATGATATAAATAAAAATGATAAATTATGTAAGACAAAATGATACAAGTCAATATGATACGTCATGTCCAAACGATATAAGTCAACATGAAACATGTTGAAATGATACAACTCAATAATATGGTACTAGAGACAATGAAAATGCTACATATGATAGTAACCATGAAAAGAGGCATTATAACAATATATCAAAAATGATCCATGATGTAGTCTATATTATCATGAATGTCATTGGTTGCTACCAGTAACTGCCTCAACATCATCATCATCATCATCATCATCGTCATCTGCATCGAAAATGGCATCGTTGCCATTTGTATCCGTGTCATTATCATGATCATCATCTGCCATCTTAGCATCAGACCCAACATCATGATCTGGATCTATTTTTTTAGGATGATCCAAATCTTTTGGAAGATCTTTGTTCTGCAAACACAAACATTTAGAATGAAAATTTATTACTTATTTCATGCAACAATTAATTTCTCTATTATATAACTAATATTACAACATATAAAATGAAACGATAATCATATTACATCATACCAAAGTGCACATATGATAATATAATATCAAATATGTTACAACTAAGATGTCATTCCAATGATGTAAAACATTCAACAATTCTAATAAACATTAGTAAAGATCATAAAAAAATTATATGCCTAGTCTTGCCTTGCATTGCCTTGTCATGCCATGCCTTGCATTGGCATGCCTTGCCTTGACATGACATGCCTTACCTTGCCTTGACATGCCATGCCTTTCCTTGAAATGCCATGTCTATCCTTGCCATGCCTTGCCTTGACAAGCCATGCCTTGCCTTCACATGTCTTGCCTTGACTGAAGAAATTTCCTTGATGCCTCTTCTCATAAAGCTCAATAAAGAAATATCACCATGGAAATTTTTCTATGCAACCAAGCTCTTGAACCAAGTTTCGAATTTCAATATATACTCACCATGTTGTACATCTTACCATGGCATTGGTTGTCAAGATCTAGGCTTGCAGTTCGAATCTATAGAAGACACAGATACATGAGATCTTCAAGGAAACCACATTTAAGATCAATAGCTCATCATCATTATGCATTGATCATTTGAGATTATTCTATGATATGTAGGGGAATACAAGAACAATAATGAATTTAGAGTTCATGACCTACAATGGTCATTCACAACCATAAAGGACTACAAAAAAAACAAGTTAAAACTCCATGAATATACAATATAAAACTTACAAAATAAAAGGGAAAGAAAAGTTCTCAAGGATTAGATACAAGGACATGACAGTGTAACATTATGTACATACATTAACCTTCTCGAACACAGTATCACAATTCATTCTCCATGCATATAGATTCTAACATGTATCAATTCAAAATGTGCTCACTCACTCATAAAGCATCCATTCCTTATATAGTTCACAGAAGGAAATTTCTCAGAGTTACAAAGATAAAAAATATATATAAGGAGATGGAGTATGGAATTCAATATACAAATGAAAAGGCCATGTCAATATCCCATCTTGAAGTTGCACATGGATTTCAAACATCAGATTTCATCTTCATACATGATTGATGATGGAGATTCAAATTCCAATTCAAAAATATCAAGGAGGCAACCTTAAAAGATCAATAAACCCTACTATGTTTTGAGCGAGCCCAAAGTCTGGATAGTGTACTATATATAGTATAGGTCAAGTTTACTAAGTACCCATAGCAATAAATCTACTATGAATGGTTCTTCTCATTTAAAATTAAAATGAATCATTGTTATTTCCAAATAAACAAATTTTCACATTACACTACATCTTGAACATACAAGAAACATATAGTATTTTGAAAAGTTCCAAATTGCTCTCATATCTCCAAAGTAATTATCAAAGAGGCATGTTGAATCGAAGAACAACCTATATCCAAGAAAGGAATATGCATACAACCATCATTTCAAGTAAAACTGAACAGAGAAACAAGAAACAAGGATTGCGATACAAAATAAAGTATAGATTTCTCCAGCTCCCATGTGTTGATTTCAAATGGAATGGAGATTCACAGACACCAATCCACTCATTCATTCATTCACGGGTGCATTTACTCATGCCGATTTAATTACATTCATTCCATTACATTCACTCCATTTTCTCAAACACTCAATGCTCCAACATTCCATTGATCATTGGATGTATCCAATACACAATCTACATCCTTCACTTGCATCCATTTAGTGCCCCTACATAAATATTATCCCTCATACATTCACCTTATTCCTCACTCATACATATTGTATCTATGTTTTCACCTTTTACCTCATGCATATATCTACATGATACTGCAAATACTTTTTCCAATGCAATTTCACTCATTTCATTACATTCACTCCATTTTTTCAAACACTCAACTCTCCAACATTCCATTCATTAGATGTATCCAATACACAATCTACATCCTTCACTTGGATACACTTAGTGCCCCTACATAAATATTTTCCCTCATCCATTCACCTTATGCCTCAGTCATACATATTGTATCTATACATTCACCTTTTACCTCGTGCATATATCTACATGATACTGCAAATACTTTTTCCAATGCAATTTCACTCATTTCATTACATTCACTACATTTTTTCAAACACTCAACTCTCCAACATTCCATTCATTAGATGTATCCAATACACAATCTACATCCTTCACTTCGATACAGTTAGTGCCCCTACATAAATATTCTCCCTCATACATTCACCTTATGCCTCATTCATACATATCATATATATGTATTCAACTTTTACCTCATGCACATACCTACATGATACTACAAGTACTTTTTCCAATGCAATTTCTGACATGTATGTGTAGCTAAAAGTATCTACAGAAGATGAACTATATTAATTTCAAGCTATAGGTATCTACAAGAGATGAACCTACAAGAATGTTAGCTATAGTTATCTGCAGAATATTAAACTACAAGAATTCCAAGTTGTATGTATCTACAAAAGATGAAACTACAAAAATTCTAAGCTATAGGTATCTATAGGAGATGAACCTACAGGAATGTGAAGATAAAAACATCTTTAAAAGATGAAACTATAGAAATTTCAAGCTATAGGTATGTACAAGAGAGGAGGACTACCAAAATATCAATCTATAGGCATATACATGACAAGAGCACTGCAATATTGTTAAGCTATAGGAATCTACATGAGAGGACCACATCAAAACCTACAACAATTAACACCTAGAAAAGATAACAACTAGTATAGAAGTGCAAAGCTACCATCATCTATAGGAGAAAAATGTTACTATAGGAGAAAATCGTTATATGCTCTCAGCCTATAGATCACTATAGGAATATATTCATTTGACATCTACAACCAAATCAAGCACATGGGCCACCTACAAAAGACAATCAAGCCTCATGTGAATGATCACAATATTCATCAAAGCAACATGAAAGTCTTCACACATCAAAGTAAATTTCTTCCAAATTATAAATTCCATCAAAATCAAGGTACATCACATCTAATTTTTCTTAAGCAATTATGATTTAGATATGCCTAAAATGTCATGGTAATCTACCTCTCAATCACCCTAACTTCACTCTATCACAACCCTAACTCATGTCAATGTGGTCATTGAGATCTAAGGTGGGGGGGCGAAGCAACTTAGTGCTTCCATGATGACTTCAGCTATCAAAATATAAAATATGGGGAGGTCAAGTCAAGTCAAGAATTCAATCATAGCAAGTATAAGGACATCGGGAAAACTCAAATTAGCATGCACAACAACCACAAGGTTGTTGTGCATGCCAAATTGGAATGTACAACAACCAAAGTGGTTGTTGTGCATGCCAAATTGTGCATGCCTGAGTTTCCAAAGCTCGAAGCCTAAACCATTGGGATGATTGTAGACAGTTTGAGTTTGTCAAATATTTTAAGTATTGATAGAGCCAAATTTAACGTCAAGAGAAGGTAAAAAATGTAATTCTGAGTTTCCAAAACTCAAAGCCTAGCACCCTAAGATGATTGAAGCAAAGTGATTGATTCTATTGAAGAGTCTAAATATTTTCAGAACCCAAGTTAACATCAAGCTAAGGTAAAAAGTATAAGTGTCAACAATCTAATTTTTGGTATACTCGAGAAACGTTGAATTGTTGAAAAATTTCAAGAAGCATAACAAGGAATACTTGCATGGAGAAATGTAAAAATAAAGCAAAGACCAAGGAAAATCCCAACACCAAAAGTGAGGATAGAGGAATAAGTTAATCTCAGAGAGAGAATAATAATAGGCAGGAAATTCTTGCCTATATTATCAAAAGAATAAGTAGAGTAGGGTAGACCCCGAGTAAAAAGACAACATATAGCAAAGAAGATTAATGAAATACTAAGTTGGTAGTTAGATTTAATAGAATGTGTTATCACATGAAGTTGTCACGGGTCAAATTTCTCCTTAGGTTTTAACTTTTATCCATTAGTCTTTTTAATTTTTTATTTTATTTTCTCCTTATGGTTTTCTTAAGATAACTTAAATAAATGAAAGGTTGGAACTTGGCTCACATATTTGACCCACACCCATGGTTTATACCCTTGGCTCATTTTATGGTCTACACCCTTGACTCATCACATGATTTGACAACTTTCACCATCAACGCCATGACACCAAGAGCCTGACAGGTCACTCCATCCATTCATACTATTGAACCTCTCCACTCTGTCCCTTTACTCGTTAGGGATTCAAATCAAATCTTTTCAAGTACATTGCCAACTCACTAGTTGTTTTCGTAGCGCATATTTTGTACACTCTCCCTCTTTACCATCATTTGTGTTTATGAAGATGATGTCATTCCTTTTCATTGTTTTCAGCATCCTTGTCTTCAAAAGGAATAATCGTGATTTGGTCATTAATGAATTCTAAATGTTTATCAAAATTTGAAATCCTGCTCCTAGCTCAGCGCTGCAGAAACTACTAGTCCAGACAACGTTGTTGTGTTTCTTATATGTTTAGTATAATGCACTCATTAATTATCAATCTGGGATTCGTAATCAACAGAGTTACAAGACACCAGTAAGAAAGATAATTCTAATGTCATGAGTATAGAACTATTCTAGATTATGTATGCTGGAAACAAAGCAAACTAGAAAACTGAAACACACTTTGGTTGTCTTTCACGGAAAGGCTATCTACTCCATTATGGCACATGCAAGTATGAGATGGAGTTATTTTGACAGATCAATTTTGTTATCTGACCCAGAAAACTAACTATGCAATCACATTTCTGAAAGAGAAATCACACATCAAACATCAAGACATAGCATGGGTAGTTCAACAGTCAATATACTGAGTATGTTGTGGTTCACAATGTGCTATTGTGAACTTCACTAGTTCTCCTTCAAATATGTCTGACTACTTCTGCCAACATTCATGTCCATGAAACAAAATCAAATTCATAAAAACCAAAACAGAGCATATGCAAAACAGAGTGAGTAAAGATCTTTGAGCAATCATATAATCGAAATCCTAGTCTAAACTATACTGCTATCATTTGAAAGAATTAAAGCTTCAGCTAATCTAACATTTACACTATTGAAATCAAATGCTAATACTAATCTACGAATATGTTGACCTTTGTTGGGTGGTGGGCCCTTGTCGCTTCAATAGGTCAACGACTGGAGTCTACAATAAGCTTGCTTTCAACCCACACATTATTCTTACTCAAACTTCAAAACATAGAATCAAACTATGCTAACAACTCAACTCACATTCAATCATAGACGATCAATACATGGAGATAAATGACGTCCTTCTATTAATCTTCACCCAGAATATGTTCTACAATATGTAACATTGCTTCACATGCTGTGTTATGCTAACTCTCCACTACCTCCACCATCCTTGCCATGACTATTTAAACAGTCTTAGTCGCGAAACACAAGGAGGTGAAATCTTTTACAAATCAGTCAATTGTCAAACTTAATTATTCGGTTACATATTTTAAGCTTCATCCTCATGACACGAAGTGCATGAGGATGAAGCAATAACAAACTATCATTACATGGCCTTGCTAAAACATTTATGATTCAATAAACATCCAACAATTGTCTTGGGCACGATATGGAGCTAAACTTGGTACATTCAGCTTCTTGTATTGGTACCGGATCGTGACAGGTAGATGGTACCAGATTCGAACAATGCACAAATGGTTGGTACCATATCACAACAGTCTACGGTCGTTGGTACCAGATCGTGACAGGTGAAATTTGGTACCGGATCTTAATAGAAGGTACGCTTGGTACCGGATTCGGACAACGGCAATATGGTGCACAAGTACCGGATAGATGAGATGGTATAGGAAGGCTGGACTTATCTAGAGTTCAAAGGTTATACATGGAAAATTGAAGCATTAGTACATGAAACATTTAATCTCCTAGCTCAATAAACCACAAAAATGCATGAATTAATTATACTTTACCTTATGACCTTATCAATGGCTAATGGTAGTGTTCTTTGTCATTTATCCAACCTTAGGTAAGCCAAAAAGGTATAGATGAGGAGTATAATAGGGTAGTGGGGATGTCAATTTAGAGGCTCAACAAGCGTTGTGAATTATGCTACAAACTAGTTGACTGAGGTGAATTAGAGATTGGGGTGGTGTTGAGGGGTTTGAAATCCATTTAACTCAACTGCAGGAATCAAAATCACCACGAAGGCCCAATTAGAATCTGTAGAGTTTGATGGTGGAATGGTTCTCCAGATATTTCGATCCAGCCAATTTATCGATGGGATTTACGTAGTGATTTACAGGATAACTTCTTATGAAAGTTTCTCCTTCAGTTTAAACATTCTCTTTTTGTATTTTCTTTTATTAGATGGGTCTGATAAAAATATGTGTGCTGGTATAAACCAACAGGCAAAAGGGGGGATCTTAACTACTGAAGAAGCATGAGCTTGGGATAACCCTAGTGCTCAAACATGCAGACAAATATATTCACACATGTGACAAGCTTAGTACTAATACAATAACTTGTTGGTATTTCAATTATTGACTAAGATAAAATTATCGAAAGAAAACATACATGCAAAAAAATGATGGCAAGAAAAATAGTGTCCTTATCTCTAGCATTAATCACACATTAACACAACGATTTGCTTTCATCATTAGAGAGAGGAACTACAAAAAATATTGAAACAACTAACTTAACGATAGATTCAGAAACTCTGACTCATTACAACATCCATTCATGAAATAAATTTGGAAGTAGGTCCTCCTCAAATCCAATCACACAAATCCTTTAATGAAAAAGAGAAGTTTGTCTCTGATCCTAAACAGGACTTCTCAATTAAGGTAGTTCAGAAATAGTTCTTTACAATTCAAAAAATGAGGGTCTTTCCAAAACCATCGACCCTTGCTAAAAGGTTGATCCTCTTATTTATAATGAATCATTAACTAAAAATAGCTACTATGAGTGCAAGCTAAGTAAAACAAAATATCATCACATGGCACTTTCATCTCTCTGTCTTCTAAGAATCATCAGATAGTTTTACTGAAGTGGATGACTCTTCTCATACTCCGACCACTTGACGAAGCGTTCCTCACATGTGTTGGCATACAGGAACCTGTGCTGGTCCATCAAGGTTGAAAGAATTTCTTTCACTTCTATTGCTCGTTCTCTGTACTTGATCATTTTAACACTCAACCATTGCAAAACTACTCGAGCCTTAATCGGACACTCCATGAACTGTTGTACTTGACTTGGCGCCATGCTTGCCACCTTTTCTATCTTTGTTTTCCATGTTGAATATTGTTCTGCATGTTGCTTAATTGTGTCATGCAGGTCGACAAAGTCCTCAGGTGAGCCGAATTCTGGGAGGTTGATGTCTTTAATCTCCTGATTAATATTTTCCCAGCTCTTTTCACTATTGACCCACTTCTCCTAAATCTCCCCCTGAGGCTTCTGGGCCATATTTACCTAGTATTCAATCGCTTCCTGATCCGATCTATGTTGTTGTCCCTCAATACCCGAATGTCTGGCTCTTCGGCATCTCGGCCCTTTTGAACCGCGTTGATGTAATAGATCCTTTCTACTGCTTGGTGAGCCTTCTCATACCACCTTTCCATGTCCTTGCAAGTCATTAACGCCATAAGGGTGTCTTCTTGGAAGTTGGCTATACCTGTAGTGAAAATGTGTTGTTCATTCATGAATTTGGTATAGGCATCTTTGATCTCACTTCTCAAAAACATCATGGCATGTGTGGAGTCCTGATAGTATTTTTCCAAATGGCGTAGATGCTCCAACTCCTTAAGTGCAGCGCCCAACTCCTTTTCATCTCTTCTTTCTCTGTCCAATGCGACATCCGTGATAGCCATCCCTGCATCGATAAGCTCAGACGTCTTGACGTGCTCCTTGCTAAGAAACTTCTCCTTCGTAGTGATGAGGATCGAGTTGTCTAATGTGAGCCTCCTCTTTTTAGTGGTCCTCTTCATGATGGCCTTTCTCTTCCTGTCATATGTTATTTCTTGTATGTCGATGACCTCATCAACCCGTTCGGGGATTTGTTGTTCTCCCCAGGTTAGAGTATTTCCCAAGCTCTCGACCATATGTATATGTTCCAGGATTGGTTCCTAGACTTCTTCTATTTGTCACGATGGCTCGACCTCCATTTTTTGTGCATCGGTTGGTGAGGCATCAGTCGAAATTGAAGAGTAGTGGATAGGTCCGATACTTACTTGGTAATCAGATGTTGATGTGTTGATTTCTCACTGTGGAACTTCCTCTTTCTGACCTCATGATCCCAGCTCATCCCTTGATTTGTCTATTGGGGTTCCTGAAAAGTCGAGTAGCTCAGTGTCTAAGGCACTTTAGACCTCATTCTCACTCTGTGGAAGGCTTTGAATTGGAGCATTGGGACCTGGGGTTGATGCTCTCTCAGGTTATTTTTCCTCTGTAATCTGCAATGGAGTCACCGGGGACACCTCCAAACTCTCCTCATCTTCATAGATGGTTATTAAGTCAAAAAATGGGCTTGGTACACTTGTCCTACCTGGTGTTCTCACTATCTCAGGCTGGGTTGAAATACCCCCTGGTGATCTGATCTGTGGTGGTGGAACTTTAGGGTTTTTAGGCCTGGTGATTTCTTCAAGTTGTATTGGCTCTAGGCCACTTGCCTCTCGTCTACTTTCAATTGGGTCATCAACGAGAATCCTCGACATCTCTACAAGGTCAGGGTCATTCTGTAATTGATCAAT
The DNA here is from genome assembly GCA_010110895.2 of Picea sitchensis. Classification (NCBI taxonomy): domain Eukaryota; kingdom Viridiplantae; phylum Streptophyta; class Pinopsida; order Pinales; family Pinaceae; genus Picea; species Picea sitchensis. The sequence goes on from SNQJ01S0017150.1 coordinate 87,145, forward strand.
GATTCTATGTGACCCTTCTAGTAAGAGAAATCCTTTTCTTTGTGCCTCTGTCATCTTTGTCACTCTGATTTCTTCCCTGCTCTAAGGGCTTCTTGAGCCAACTACTCTATTATCTCCACCTGTTCATCCATGCTCATAGCCTTGAACCTAGTCATGTTCGGGTTTTCCATCCTCTGTACTACCTCCTCCTAGTCCTGAGCGCACTTTATGAAAATTTCATCCTCAAATTTATCTTGCGCGTATGGCCAACAGGATGATGCCTGTGAAGCATGTTGGAAGACCAGGCCTTTAGGGTCATGCTTGCGGAATTGGCATGTCGGGAACCTGAATTCAAGTTGGCTCAACCCTTCTTGTTTGGCTTGAGCAGTGTCCTTTACCAAATAAAACCCCACATGGAAATCGTAGGGTATGAAATCTCGCTTCTTGTCCTTGAATAGTGTGGCGTTATAGCCATGCAGGATAGTCTGATAGCAGATTTCTCCCACAATGATCTAGTTTGGGACGTGAGCGGGTAGTAGATGTGGTGCTTCGGTGGCCTCGAACACCTTGATATAGGTTGAGAGCTAATCTAAATACCAGTGGCCTACCTTCGCTACCATTTTCTTGGTTGTTGTGGATAATCTCAGGCATTCCTTTTAAAATATAATAAAATCAATACGAGCGATGAATTCATCGCAAATGAGTGTGTAGGATTTTTTATACCCATTCTCCCATAGTATGTTGAAATAAACGTGGACCAGGAGCTCCGCAACATGCCAGCTTAAATTCATGTCGGCGAAGACATTTATCGCACAAATGACTTCGAGCAGGTACGAGGCCATGTGGAAAGTAGGTGATTCCCCTTCTTTCGGCGTCTGAGCCTGTTGTACACAGATGCTCAATTGTTTGGAAATTATCGCTTCCCATTTGAAGCTGCTTCTGGAGATCGCCACTGTGTATGCCAAGGGCATCCATGCTTCTGAAAACTTGGAGCAATCCTTCTCTCCATATAGTCGGTAAATGAGAGCCATCAAATAGATGTATGGCTCCCTCAAGTTAACCGCCCCATACCAACCATTGCTCCAGTTGGTAAAATTATTGTCCTCCTTCCACCATGAGGCCATCAATTGGCTAGTGTCGTGGAATTCGTAGAACTTCACCACGAAGTTTGTGTTTAGTCGCTCCTCTAGGTCTTTGATCTTGTGGTATTTCTAGACTTTTTTGGGGAGGAAAAATATGACACACCTGTCATTATCATCATCGATTAAACATTTATGCACATCTGTATGGTCGATCAACCACTTCAAAACCTCTATGTAAGGGAAAATCGGGGTTCTTCTAGCCACCGTGTGAAAATATGACCGTCAGATGGTTGGGAACACCTCGTCATCAAGCGCCCTTATATCTGGGTTGTTGTGTGGGATACACTCTGGGTAATCCTCCTGGCTGATTCTGTTGGACAGGTCGCCCCACTGCGGGAGCATTACTTTTGATCTGGTGCTTGTTTCTGTGTCTCGGAAGACCAGAGGTTGGACAAAGGATTTCTTTGTTGAAGTTTTTATGACCGACTCTGCCCTGGGAGTGTACTCCAACTGCCTCACGGTCCCAGGAGAAGAACCTTCACATGTTGCTGCTTCCTTTAGCTTGGGTGCTCTTGGTGAGCGTCCGGTGGTTGGCTTTCTCGACAACATTTTACCTGCAGCTAGAACATACTTAGAGATCGTGTGAGAAATCAGATGCATATGTAAATCGCAATCGCCGAATTGACAAACTTGAACACATACCTCTACAACTTGTTTAACCTGGTTTTGATATTCTAAGGATTAGCACAGTCTTGCTACGCTTGCTTTGCTTCTATGGATGATCTCGAATTCAAACTTGTGCACAAAATTAAATTGTTCAAAACCGTTATACAGATTTAAATAGGGATGAACTTACCTTGCCATGTTAGCCATTCAATTCAGGTTATGAGTGTAGTTCTATTAAATCTATCACCATATATTCAAATATGTTTAAAATTAAATTTGATCATGGGATAACGGCGTGGGCGTGGGTTGTAACGTGACCCATCGAAGATTTAAAATTGTTGTTCTTTAATCGACGCATGAGGTAGCAACAAATAAGGGATGAAGCATTAATCGGTCTATTAAATGTTAGAATTTGATCGTATCTTATGCCAAAAAACATCCCATCATTTCGTCGGTCCAGTTGGGGAGTTGAGGGTCGGGATTCTACTTCGAACACTTTTCGTTGATATCTTCTTTCCAAAATCTTTGACGTCAATCGATCTTGTCATAAAGAGCTGACGTGGCAAAGCTGACTAGGAGGTGTGACTAGGACACAAGGAACCTTAATATGACTTGGGACAAAACCAGGTCATGCGACACCCCTACGCGACAAATACATGTGGCATTCGAGACCGGCATCTTCATTAACCCGTGTTAATCGAAATCGGGACTTTCCTTAAGCTACACATTCTAAAACCCAATCCTATCTTAACGATGCTGAAAAGTATCAAGGGTCGGCGATTGACGATAAACCTACCCAAGTGCTCCCGGGTCAACTCTCTCAAAAAAGTCCTGATGCTGAAAGTGTATCAAGGATTGGCGATCGACAGTTTCTTTAATGTAGAAAAAATCGATTGTTTTAAGCTTTTTTAGATTTTCCCCAACCCCAAGAAAGCGCATCAGTCATTGGCTATCGGTGATTTCTTTATGGCTTTCGTCAATGTCTATTCCTCCCGTATTTTGTCGATGTTGATGGGGATCGACTATCTCCTGAATCTTCATGGAAAATAACTTACGCAAACCAACTCCACCTTCTACGGAAACCAATGATGCATCGACGATCGACGACTATTGTAACTGTGTGTCCACTTTACCTACTTGAAATTTTGGCGACGCCAAACACAAGCGCGTTAGGTGCAATGTTAGCTGCAGATTCTTAGTTAGGATGTCAATTTCTTTTAGACACAAGGTTTCATGTAACAAGTTCAAACACTCTGACTTGATTGATAAAAGTCATGAATTCAAAACAAAATAAACCATCCCCCCCATGTGAACTCCATCTAGACAGTAAAAGAAAACAAGTGGTACCCAAAAAATGATAAAATTTCACAAGGATTTTAGGGTGTGTTGAGTGCTCAACAAATGGTGATTTACTAGGTGAAAGAAAAATCTTTGTTCCTTCCCCCAGGCTTAGCTGATGAAAAAGTTGGTTAAGAACCTAACTGGTTTCACTTTTTTATTAGAGTCTCTTCTATCCCTGTGTTTAAAATTCCCTCGGTTCGTGAATATGGGCCTGCTTGTGGGGTTTCAACCTTTATTCCACCTTCGTTCCCTTTGACCATGACCCACGCCCCCTTTTGACAAGAGCCGAGTAAAGTATTCACTGGCACTAGGCCCTTTAGTTATCATCATTCATTCGTTGCGGTGTCACTCCACTGCCAGCAAGCATCCATAGCCTCAGCGGAGTCACCCTGATGTCATAGACCTTGCTCCATTGCCAGCGAGCGTCCATAGACCCGGTGGAGTTATCTTCATACCCTCTCCTACTTCATGCTCATTTGATATAAATGATTTATTTTTTGGCAGGGAAGCCCTGAGCAAGTGGGAGATGAGGACATATGTTATCTGCAAGATGACATGGTTAAGGTGAAATTATTCCTCGCTTTGTCTTGAGGTACATGTTGTCCTTTCCAACATCCATATTTCCCTTTAGGTTTTACCATACCACCAGGCGGACACTTCATCATTTTCCAAGGTTGTTCATTTGCAAATATTAGATACATAACTCTTTTAAGAAAAATGCAGTTTACCTAGTGTTTTTTGTGTTTCTTGTATTGCATGTAAGCATGAGTCAGAAACAAATTTTTCCACAACATATTGATTAGGTCAACCAATGCCTTGTGGAACACAACTTTATTGCACCAAAATACTACACAAAAGAAAAACATAAATAAAGGACTCTGCAACCAGCCTACCTAACACCTACAAAATAAAATAACATGAAAACACATGCATTTTTTTTAACAAAAATATTATTTTAGGGATTAGCCATTCACCCGGAGGGCGTCGAGTTCCCCCCTCATATTTTGCAACTGATGCATGCCTACACCAAATTTCTTGGCTACCTGTAAAGGTCTGAGCCATAGATTCTGAAAATTTGAATGTTTTCCCTTCGGTTCATTTGCTCTATCCCATTTTAAGACTAAGTCTCCTACTTCAAAATTCTTCTCTTTGGCCTTATGCTTGTCAAACCATATTTTAAATACCTATTGATGTTCTAAGAACTTTGATTTTTCCTTTTTCTTTCTTCTTCAAGCATGAGGAGGATATCAATTCTTTGATGAATAAATGATGAGGGTTGTCCTATAGATCCCTAAGCAAGTTGAAGAGATGGAAGATATAGCCCGTTCGGGAGAATGGCTTCTTGTCCGTATACCAGAAAGTATGGGGATTTCGCTATAGCTTCCTTGGGTGTTACTCTATCATCTCATAAGGCATTATGAAGCGATATGATTGTCTACAACTGTTTTCTTCAAGATCCTCACTAGGTTCTTATTGGTTGATTAGGCCACTCCATTCCCTTGTAGATAGTAGTTTGCAGAGTATATGATTATGATTCCTTTATCTAGAGAAAACTTTGTTAGTAGGGTGGAAGAAAAATAAGCGACATTATAAAAAACAAGAATGGAAGGCATATTGAGCCTTGTGATCAGTTGTTGTTCTATGAATTGGATTACCACCTTTTCATTTATGTGAGTCAAAGGGATGGCCTCTGACCATTTGGTGAAATAGTTCGTCACGATCAGTATGTATGTGTGTTGTTTTGAAGAACTCGGGATAATTTATCCTATGACATCTAACCCCCATTGCTCGAATGGTCTAGATTTGGCCACTTCTTGGAGTGGGAAAACTGCTCTCTTTTCCCTCCCTGTGATTATTTGACAAGTTTTACAGTTTATAGAGTATGTATGAGCATCCCTAAACAAAGTAGGCCAGTAATAACTGACTCTGGGTGTCTTGTGAGCGGTAGTATTCCCTGCAAAGTGTCCACCTGCGGGACCATCATGGAGCTCCTTCAGAACCGTGTCTGTGTCTTCACATTTGAGACATTTCAAAATTACCCCATCATAATTCACATGGAAGAGCACGGAATTGATGAGGCAATATTGTACCTATTTTAGTCTAAGATCTCTCATTTCCTTATGTTTTAGGTTTTCTGGGCAAGTCTCGTGATGTAGAAGATAAGTTAGTTTTCCATACCAAGACTTCTGCCTTGGGGGAACATATAAAGCTTCACTATACCATAATGTCAATTCATTCTCCCACCTAGAGTCTTCATTTACTTGGTCTTGGGCTTCAGCGGCCAATTTACACAATCCATGTCCCTTAACCAGTTTGGTAGGTTTTATATCTAGATCAAATTCTTGGACAAATGCCATCCAATTTCCTCTTCTTTCCCCCATCTCTTGTTGAGTGAATAGGGATCGGACTATAGGGTGAGGCATAATGACATTGGTGTGATTTTAGGATGTAAGATCTGAAATGTTTTACTTCTTTGTATACCCCATACAAGTTTGTCTATAGAAGGGTAATTCAGTTCGACCCCTTACAGATTAGTGCTCATAAATGAGACCAGGGCCTTTTTGTTGCTATCATCCTTCTGAGTTAATACTACAGCTAAAGATTGGTCGGATGCAAAAGTATAGAAGACAAAATATTTGATAAATTAGGGACCTCGCAACACTGGAGCTTGAGATATTGCAGTTTTAAAATTGTTGAAAGCATTTTTTCGTTCGTCATCCCACTTAAATTCAACATCCTTGCAGATCATTTTTTCTAAGGGTTTGATAGTTTCAACGAAATTGGGGTGGAACTTCCTCACAAAATTGATTTTCCCAAAGAAGGATTGCATAGCCTTTTTGTTGTGGGGTAAAGGAAGCTGAGCTATGGCCTTAATTCATTCTAGGTCTATGTGAATTCATGCTCGAGATATAATGTGACCTAGTAATTTCTCTTCCTCGACACCAAAAATAGTTTTCTTAGGGTTTAAATATATACCGTATTTTCTACACCTTTCAAAAATATGGGTTAGATGTTGGATGTGATCTTCTTTGTTCTTTGAATACACAGTTACGTTTTCCAGATAGACTACTACACACATGTTTATCAATCCCCGAAAATCTACATCCATGGCCCTTTGGAAGGTTTCCCCTGCATGAATTAACCCAATGGGAATGCGTTTATAAGAAAAGGTTCCCCACTTGGTTCGGAAGGTAGTTTTCAATCGGTCTTCCTATGAAACTAGAACTTGGTTGCAACCTGAAAAATCATCTAACAAGGAGACAATTTCAGAACCAAACACGGTCTAAAAGAGTTGTTCCATTGGTAGGACTAAGTAGTTATCCTTTACTGATGCTCTGTTGAGGTTTCTGAAATCCACACACATGTGGATTTCCCCTGAATTTTTCCTGACAGGAACCAAATTTGCTACCCAGGCATATTGTCTAACTTGAAAGATAATTTTAGCATCCAGTAATTTATTTAATTGTTGACACATGAGGGGTTCCAGAGATGGGTGGTACTTCCAGAGATTTTGTTGGAAGAGTATTACTCTAGATTTTAATGGGATTGTGAGTTGGATAATATGAGTGTCATAAGTTTTCATATCTCGGTAGGACCACGCAAAAACATATTTATATTCTCTAAAAAGTTTGAGATAGGATTTTCTTTCTTCTTTAGACACTGTCTTGCCTAGATTTATATTTTTAGGGTTTTCTGAGGTTCCTAGGTTTATAGTCTCGTACATGGGACACGAGCTCCCTGTCTTTGTATTTGTTGACCCTTTGAATCTTTCCCTTAAGTCAAATAGGTTCTCCAAATTGCCTACCCCTTTTGGTATTGTTTGAAACCTTGGTTTGTTAGTTGAGTGATCTGTTTCACCTCTCTGTTCATGGGAATCAGTTTCTACTGATTGCTCTTGGAATACTTCATCCTCAATAGCTAGGTATTTAAAAAATTTCTGATTGGTTAGGAAATTTATATAATGTTCATCTCCCTGAAATACCTTCCAATTAGAAATACTGTTGGGCATTGATGGTTTGTACAGAAGTTCCACAGTGAACTTGGAGGCTCCATAGCCTTCTAAAGGGGATAGCCTCAATGCAGTAATGGTAAGGGAATCAGCAAGAGTATTCTTCATCCTCGGAATCGTTGTTATATTGAAGGCCTCAAAATGTTCTATTAGCCTGTGCACTTCCTTTTGATAATTCCTTAGGTGGGAAGAGTTGCAATGTATAGTATTCTTTACCTTGCTAACGATAATTTTAGAGTCCCTGAAAACTCTTACTTCTTTAACGTTTAAGTCTATGGATTTCTTTCGTCCTTGCACTAAAGCTTCGTACTCAACAGTATTATTAGTGCACACAAATTCTAGTCTGCAGGACAAGAAATTTTTCTTCCCCTTTGGGTCAATGAGGATACATCTCGCTCCTGACCTTTCTGGAAATTTTGACCCATCAAAGTACAGGGTCCAAACTTGTGAGAGAAAATCATCAACTTCTCCTTGCCTACTGACTTCTTTCTCTCCACCTATTTTTTTCTGGTTTCCAACAGAGGTTCTTGACAGAAGAGGGTTTCTTTTGCTGCTATCGGTAGGTTTACTTGAAAATCCATTTCGGAATTTTGAGTAAGAGGTACATCAAATGAGAGAGGGGAGAAATTGTCGAAATCAAAATCGTAGGAGTAGTTTCCCAGCACGGAGAAATCTGTCGACGAGGGTTTGTTGAGGGATTCTAAATCGATGACAATATGTTTGAGATACCTTTCCCTATCGATCATAATCATGTTTGTGTGCCCCTTTAATGGAAACCATAGGTGAACCCAACCCATGCTAAAATATCCATTCAACTTCTCGGAGCAATCTCGACTAAGTAGAAGTCCATAAGATTCTGGTATATATACTACAATGATGTCAATCACAACTTAGGAAATAAAGTGGAACCCAATTGCCCCAAGCTTCCCTAAAATAGTCATCAAGGCATAGTTTCCCAAAATCTCTAGGATTCAAGAAAGGAGCATAACCAAGTCAATCCATCTTTTCTATCCCACTTGAGGAGTTCTCACCACACCCACTATTTCCCCCATCCTACCTGATACCTTATTTATTTGTTGGTTTGATTCCTCGATCGAATTGTCAAATCCAAGTTGGTAAAAGACTTATGGCTTGGGTATTTGTGCAATTCCCTATGAAGAAATTTTGTATTGGTTGAGATCAAAAGGGTTTGAGTCCCTATGTGTGCCAAATCAAATTTTATCTTCAATGGGGAAGATGTTTTCTTCTCTTTTTTATTTTTAAGTAGTTATTTTTAAAGGGCCAAGTGGAAAATAAACATAAACAAGTAGAAAACCCTAATGGCCAATGACACCTTGAAAGCAAAGAGAAGTTCAATTTCACTATGAGGTGCAAGGCTTACCCAGAATATCTAATAGGTGGTGATGTGAAAGTGGGTGACTGAATACCCTTTGATTGTGATGGGCTCAAGAGAATTTTCCCGACACTAGGTGACATGATCAATGACAATGCACTTGAAGACAGTCATGAGAAAATGTAATAAAACAAAACAAGTCTTGGTAATTTTTTATAAAAAATAATTGACTCTTTTTCCACCCTTTTACCTTTTTTAAAAATGTCATTTGGCATACAATGCATTCAAAAAAACTTTATGAAGTTTCATTTTTTATGCTCTTGGAATTTTTGTGGCCCTAAGATATGTCATATGAGAGAAATATGTAGTGCTATGATATGTCAAATGGACACATTTTTTTGTTTTATGATATGTCAGATGAAAGAAATTTTATAGGTATGTGATATGTTATGAGATAAAATATTTTCCCTTGTGATGTATCACACAAGCAAAACTTTTTTAAGTCACGATATATCACATGGAAGAAATTTTTGAAATTTGCAAAGCATCGCAAGAAAGAATTTTGCCAGTGTTGCAAAACATCAGAGAAAAGAAAATTTTCTAAGTTGTGAAAAGTTGTAACTTTGAATATTTTCACTAAGTTGTGATTTTTTTTCCCTTCTAGATGTTGATTGCATCATAGACATCAAACTTTTCAAGTTTTGTGTTTTTATCACACCTAAGATTATTTTCTTTGTGATATGTTGCAAGTTTGGAAAATTTTAAGAGTTGTGACACAACGCAATCTAAAAAAATTAAGGTTTGTGATACAATCGGTTTTCTTGATGAAGTTTAGATCGAACAAAAATTTGAAGATTTGATGTAATCCTGAAAAAAATGTGGGACTTAATCCAAGTGAAAAAAAATTAAGTCATGATATTAAGCTTGAAACATTGTTCTTTTGGGATTCAAAGGAAAAAAAGGAGGGGCCCTAACCTTTTTTGTCTTTTTCATGTGTCAACCATAATAATAATAATAATAATAATAAAATGCATGGAGAATTTGTTGCTTTCTGAACCAAATTATAGATCATAAATTAACGAAAACCTATTTACATAAATTATATGCACACCCACATAGTAATATCAATTATGTGTAGTATTTTAGTGAGAATGAGATTCGACATCAATTCTCTAACCCTAACTGCCAAGCTACATTGGAAGTGAAACCTTAATGTCCAATCTTCCTTAAAAAGTAGCTTGGAAGCACAAAGCAGACTATAAACTATCGAAGAAACCATAAGCACTTGGTTAAAACCCTCAAAAGGAGCATAGAGAATATAAGTGGAATATTAAATTTATTTTATTATGAAAACGAGAAAACATACACTTTAGTGGAGTCACATATTTATTTTTTAAATAAATTATGGATATTCTCTACCTATTACACATTCAACTTTCATTATTATTTTTCAAGACATATTTATCTTAATTTCTTGGTATTATTCATCTACAATTCCATCGAATGAGGAGATATAGAACTGAGGAGTACATCTAGGATTGAATGACTATATATATGGGGAATGATAAAGTTGAATGAATAGATCTAGGGTATTATGAGTAGATTTAGATGAAATGTTCAAGTGCATAAACCATAGCTAGGCCTTCTCTTTCTGTAGTATTGTATTCCTGCTCTGATTCAAACAATTTTCTTCTTGCAAATTCTATAGGATGGTCCAAATTCCCTGCTCCTGGTTGCGCCAGAATTTCTCCAAGTGTTATAGTTGATGCATCTACATGCACATGGAATGTATTTTCCCAATATGGCAATATTATAATAGTTTTTGTGGCCATTTTTCCCTTTAGGGTGTCCAAACCTTGTTGACAATCCTCATTCCAATCGAATTTAGTATCCTTCTTTAGCATTTTCTCCATTGGAGTAGTGATTTGTGCATACCATTTTATAAATTTCCTGTAGTAGCATGTATGTCCCAATGTTGCTCTCAACTGGCGCATTGATTTTGGTGGTGGTAAATTAGCAGTGACTGTAATTTTAGAAGGATCCACCAATAACCCTTGTTTACAGACTATATGTCTCAACAGTATTCCAAAAGGTGTCTCGAAAATGCACTTCTTGATATTCAATGATATCTAACATTGCCTGCATCTTTCCAGCATCATCCTTAACACTTCTACATGGTCTTTTAATAGGATATATACAGTCTAATCATCTAGATACACTTCCAAAAACTTATGTATGAACTCTTTAAAAGCAAGTATTACAAACCTTGAAAATATAGTTGGTGCATTCTTCAGCCCAAAAGGCATGACTGTGTACTGGTAGGATCCCCACTATATGGAAAAAGTGGTTTTGTATCTGTCTTCTGGGGCTATCTTGATCTTATGGTAACCTACGAATCCATCTGTAAATGAGTATGCCTAATGCCCTCCCACATTCTATAATACCTCATATGTGAAAGGGGTGGGAAAAGGGTCATGTAGGAAAGCATCATTCAGTTTCCTCAGGTCTACATAGATCCTTATCCCCCCTTGTTTCTTTTCTTGCACTACCATAGGGCTTATCCATTCAGATTCCTCCACTGGTTCTATGATTCCAACTTCTAACATTATATCAATTTCTGCTTTCACTTTCTGCTTATATATTAGATTTAGTGTATATGGTCTATGTATGATAGATCTAGACTCAAGTTTGAGAGGTATCTTCATCTCTCCTGGCTCTCCTTCTATTCCTTTCATCTCCATAAATGTGGTTGGGAAAAGGTCATTGTACTCACCCAGTAACTCTATT
>SNQJ01S0017151.1:23888-36849 GCA_010110895.2 Picea sitchensis
TTTTTTTTTTTGTCTTTTTCAATTTTTTAAGAGCTTAAAAAAAGAATAAAAGAATGTTATGTTACAAAGGAGGAGCGAGTGTCATAGGAAAGCATACTAGTTACAAGCGCAAGGAAAATAGTAATTCTCAGAGAAAGGAGACATGTGTAGGAAAAGGACACTTGGGGAAAATTTCTCTATGGGTCAAGGTGTCAAGTCGCAGAGGCAAGAAGTGCTACAAGGCTTGCATATAGGGCATGCTTAAAAGGTTCAATTGAGAGCAACATGAAGCCTACATTAGGCCAAAGATGCAAAGATGAAAATGAGATTAAACAAGACACAATGAGAGCCCCTTCCATGTAATTTTAATGAGCCTAGAGAAGGGAATATTGGTAATTTTTTCACATTTAGAGAGTCTGAAAAAAGGTAAAAGAAGACTATAGGGAGTATCTTTTTAAGAGATAGTCTAGTCGGTTCAAAAAAGGGTTAAAATTGCATCGAAATATGTCTATTCAAAACCATTTTAACGAGTGTGACAAATACAAGATCACTCGACAATATTTTCAATTTTAAGGAGTCTGAAAAGAGCTTAACTATGGGCTCACAACCTTTTTCTAAGTTTAGTCTCCTTATCCCTAAAAAGTATAAAAGTTACTGAGGAGAACTCTCCCAGCGAGATGAATCTCCCAAGGTGTACCTTTTTCCGCTATAATATACAGGTTGGAAAAAGGGTTAAACTCATGCCAGTAGATGTTCTTCTGGACTAATTTAACGAGTGTGAAGGAACAAGGTAACTCGACGATCTTTTCAATTTTAGGGAGTCTAAAAAGAGCTTAACTATGGACTCCATGGGGGTTCCTTTTTTGTAAGTAATATCCAAGGCCCTAACAAGGTGATAAATCACAACCAAGGAGAATGTTCATTTTTCAAAGATTTAGTCCCTCAGGCCTAAAAAAGGGTTGAAATTATGCCTGAGAATACTCTTCTAGCGAACCGAAGTTCCTAGAGCATACCTTTGTTCATGAAATTATCCATCCAAACCGAAAAATGGGTAAACTACCACCATACATATGTGCCTTCAAATTTGAGTTTGGTGAGCATGAAGGGAAACACGATCGCTCGACGATCTTTTCATTTTTAGAGAGTCTGAAAAGGGATTAAAGAAGACTCCAGGGGGATACTTTTCTTAGTTTATCTAGAAAATATCGAAAAGGATAAATACAGTCGCGTCAGATGTTTCTTTCTAAGTTTAAAGCGAGCTTGAAAGAAAACAAAGCGTGCTCATTTGGGAGTCTCGAGGGTGAGGATAAGAATGATGGTGCATCAGAAAAATGAGGGTTAATATCATAATCATGACAGGACTAGCGAGGACACCCGAGCCTAGAGTCATTACTGACAGCATGGATGCCAAAATGCATGAAGGATCTACCTAGGGCATGCATGTAAAGGTAGGCTCTACCACATAATTATGACACTTCTAGAGAAGCAATGAAGGTTATGTGTCGCACTTCGGTGCGATCGATCCTATGGAAAAGAGGAAAAGACAATGAGATGAAAAAAGTGGAGAAGAAATTCTAACTTATACGCAAAAATATGGAAAAAATGACTTTTATCAAAGGATATTAAAAAGTGAGCCATCCCTAAAATATATTACCAAAACAAAAGGAAAATAGTATTGGAATGCCCAATAAGAAACTTAGAATCATAATCAAGTGATCACCAAGCCAGGAAAAATGACAAAGGGGGTCAAAAAGTGGCAAAAAAGGCAAGAAATGTCTATAAATAGAAGTTGACAACTTATTTTTACCATTGCAATTCGAAAATTAACCAAAAGGAGAAAAAACCCCTTTGCTAAAAGAGTTGATTCTAGGAGCTTCAATGGATGAAACGAACTTCTACCTAGACCAAGTAAGTGAAAAATCATCCCTCTTTCATTTCCATATTTCATTTATGCATTTATTTTAGTATTTGAGGGGCCATTCTCTCCTAAACAAAGTGGCCCTGTGTGTACGCGGGCTATCCAAGGACATCCCACATATGTACTCGAGCAAAAAACAATCTGCCCACGTACATACAGAACTGTGGCCAATACAACCCACATACACCTTTGGAAACTTGGAAAAAATAAAAATGCAAGTACTAAAATTCCTCCATTTTGCCATGGAACAAGATCTATGTCCACTGGAGGGAGAGGGAGCATGATGAAATTGATATTTTGGTCGAAGAGGACCCTACATCCATCACCACACTAAAACAGTGTGGGCTATGGAAGTTCTTCCAGTGTCCATTTACGAGGGAACAACCCAGATTACTCAATGCTCTTGTATATTATTAGCACTCGGATGCAGAGGCATTCATGCTAGAGGGTCAACCACAGACCCCCATGAAAGAGGGAATTTACTTCCTGACTGGCCTCTTGAGGAGAGGGGAGACAATCAATCTAAGGAAATTTCCCTCTTGGCCTTTCAACATTGAGGATTATATCTGGATGTGCTGTGAGGATGACACTGAGAAGGTAGGTTCTTAGGTGTAGATGCACATGATCACTAGTTTTTCTTTGTGAGTTATATTGTTGCTAATTGGGCCGATTAATGGATCCGCAGCCCTGCATCAGACCTCCTGGGAACACATGCACTATTCCATTAAGTGTCAGGAGGCACATATTTTTTATTGGAGCATGATCATGATGATGTTAATGAAGAGACAACTGAAATAGTGTCGACGGCCTACCAACAAGAAATTTAGGTTCGATACGATTCTATGTTCCTTTTTGTTTGAGAGGGTACCTAGTCTTAGTCCCAGAGAGACGGTATGGGGCCATGTGGCCAACATTGCTGCCATGATAGGGTGGAGGGAGGACCATAGAGGCCTTCGATGACAAGTTCTTTGACTGGTGGTCATGATAGATTCTGACGATCAAGGACCACCCTTACACCGAGATCAAATTCTCCAGAGATCCAGACATGCCCATGCCTCTCAGAGAGGAGCGAGGTGAGATATGTATTTTTTTTTTTAATGTTATTTGATTTTTAATTGTTTTTTTATATATATCATTTTTTATATGTGTATAGAGTACTAACTCTTGTGTATTTTCTATGTACAAATGTGGGACCAGTGCGCCCAACAGACTTCGCAAGGACTCAACAACGTCCTCGACCAGAGGTAGGACCAACAACAGGAAAAGGACCAACAAGAGGCAAAGGACCAATAGTCATAGGGGTACCTCCAACTGGAGAGGCTGAGAGAGTTTTGAGACGAGTGGAGAACAACCTCCTGTGCTCACTCACACCATACCCATCGCTGAGATTGAGGATCTCCTATCATCTATGCAGCCTCATGTAGTAGGGGTGCCACAAACATGGGTCCAACTATTCTGGCATTTGGCCAACGCCATTGTGCATTATGGCAGGGCCAATAGGCCCCGTGCTTAGATAAGATAGACCTTTGATGTGACGAGGAAACCTTTTTTGCATGTATTTTTGAGGGCATAAGCCCAATGATGTATACTGAACACTATTTTTTGAGGCATTCCCGCCCACCTATGTACTCATGACACTTTTGATATATATCTATATATATATACATCTTTTTTGTCTTATGGATTACATATTTTATAAATGTATGTACATGTGTATGTGTGTGATTTTATTTTTATATGTGTGCAACATGCCAATCTAATATTTGATTAGACATAGTATATTTCATATGATTAAATATCCTAGGAACATGGATATACCTAATGTAATCGAAAGAAAGTTATAAGAGACATACCCTAAGGAAACTTCGATGCAAAGTGGGATCATAAGCACGGTAAAATCTATTTAACTGGGACACAACCAACTGAGCATCTAGATAGACCTAGAGGTGAGAAATTCCATGTGACAAAGTGTTAGGAATCAATTCTATCACTGCACTGTACTCAATAACATTGTTTGTAGCGTCACCTAGACAAATACCTCTGGAAGATAGCAACTCGCCTCCAGGTGTGAAAATCACCCAAGTTGCAGAAGCATGTCTCTGAGTGTGTCGACTAGCTTGATCCGCGAACCCAAAATACACCTTCAATTCACTTGACATCTGCCACAGTGAAAAATAAGACATAACTAACTACACTTCCACAAAACAATAAAGAAAAAAATGTATAAGAAGCTATACATATGTACTGAAGTCACCTAGGTGACCAAACTAAGAGTAATAATTCTTTAGGTAGAGCCCATTTCTAAGCTCTACCAAGGCATTTCCTTAAAAAACAACTAGACGATAAGCACCTTTCTTCAAGACCTCTTTCACAATAAACGGTCTAGACCACATGGGTTTGAATTCTCCTGCCCCCAAGGGATCTTTGTCTTGATCATAGACCAAGACAAGATCACCTTCGGAGAAAATCTGAGGATGAACAAACCAATCGTACTTACACTTGACTCATTGCTTATGAGCCTCATTAGCTGAGGCTGCATCACAACACTACTCGAGATATAGTAGGCGTTCCTCAAGCGGTGAAGTGTCTGAAAATAATTCCGCTGCCAAATTTAAAGAAGGAATCTAACACTCAATAGGTAAGACTGCTTCCAGCCCATATATGAGTTGAAATGGTGGAAAACTAGTGGAAGTCTTCACAAACATTCGGTAGGCCCACATCACTAAGTACAACATCAAATGCCAACTTGTATTGGAAGAATTGATCGTCTACTAAAGAATAGTCTTGAGAGACTTATTCACAACTTCAACCTGACCATTCACTTATGGGTAATAAGGCAACAAATGTTCTTGCATGAACCCGAGCTTTGATGTTAACTCACTCATCATTTTGTTTTGGAAGTGACGTCCATGGTCAGTGACAATCTCCTTCGGGATGCCGAACCTTTCTACTATCTCCTTAAAAATGAAAAGAGTCATTGTTTTTCCATCATTGTTAAATGTTGGCATTGATTTGACCCACTTTGTGAAGTATTCTAATGCTACGATGATATCACGATGCCCCCTGGATGAAGCCGAGCAACATGTAGTGAAATCAATCCCCCACTTGGTGAAAGGAAAAATAATGATGAAAGGAAACATGGGAGCAGGATGTGCTCGCATATTCTGACAGAATATCTGATGTGGGTGGAACTTCTTGACCACCTCAACACAATCCTTGATTAATGAGGGCTAGAAGTAACCTGGACGTAGAATATTTTGAGTTGTTTCCAAACTAGAAAAATGATCGCCACATTCTCTAGTGTGGTAGTCGTTCAAAATGATCTATTCTTCTTCATGGATAAGGCATCAATGAAGAATGAAATACATGCCTCGACAATACAAAGTGTCATCAAGTATAATATAGTTTCATGCCTGATGGAGAATTCGTTGATGCTCATCATGGGAAGAAGAAGCAGGGTACTTCAAAGTCTAGACATAGACTAGTATATATCCATACTAGGGGTCCAAATATGCAATTAGAAAAATATCTCCCTTGATAGGTGATTCTTTGGGCATGATATCACTATAATCAATCGGAAGTTCCGAAATGAGTTCGGAGAAGACAAATGAATTTTTGGATTTCGCAGAAACAAAATCCAAGTCAAACTCGCAGAGGATTACAATCCATCTACTGATATTTTTGCCGATGACCCATCATGTTAACATGTAATGAAACGGGTTCACAATGGTAATGAAAATGGTCTTGCGAAGAAAAATGTAGTGATGAAACCGTTGGACAACATGAACTTCCACTAAAGCAAGCTTCTCAACATGAGAATAATTGAGTTCTGGCCCAACCAAGCCTTGGATAAGGTAATATATAATGTGCTCTTCGAGTAGATCATCTTCTTGAATCAAGACCATGCTGATGGTCAACTCTACATCAGCCAAACACAACAAGAAATCTCTATTATAATTGAGAGGCTAAAGCAGAGGGGAAGACATCAAGGAGCATTTCAACGCTTCAAAGGAGCGTTGAGTAGCTTCATCCCAATAGAATGAGATTCCCTTTTTCAAGAGACACATAAACCCTTTAGAGATCTTGTCATAATTCGCGACAAAATGCCGAAGAAAGTTTTCTTTCCCCTGTAAGATCTGAAGCTAGGGTATCGTGCACAGGGGAGGCAATTGAACTATCGCCTCAACCTTAAGAGGATCGACCATGATCCTTGTTGTCAAAACAATAAAATCTAAGAGACGACCTAACGTCATGCATAAAATTCACTTGTTAGGATTCAAGTAAATCCGATAGTGGTAAGATCATTCAAAGATTATTCGAAGATGAGTGGTATGATCAGATCTCTTGCGAGAGCGTGATACTAGATCATCAAGATAAGCCTCGACTATGTGTCTAAGGTCATGAAAAGAAAATGAAATGGCCTGTTGAAAGGTGGCTCCATCGTTATTCAGGCCAAAAGGCATCTTACGATACATGAACGTGCCACAAGGACAAATAAAATTTGTTTTATGTTGGTCCTCGGGTTTGATTTGAATATGATTGTATCCCGAGAAACCATCCATGAATGAAAATACCTCACAACCTACGCATTCATCGACAATTTGATCAATGAATGGGGTGGGAAAGTTGTCTTTTAGACAAGCCTTATGCAAATCAAGGAATTGCATGCACATGCGAATCATACCTTGTTTCTTGTTAACCGAAACTAATTTTGACACATATTCCGTCAACTATACGGGCTAGATAAAACCAACTTTGAGCAGTTTTTCTGCTTCTGCCTTAATTGATGCTGCTTTTCGAGGATTTACCAGAAAAATCTTATGTCAGACCGTTTTGGCATCATGATAAGTCGTAATTTCATGCTCGACAATTCGTGGGCCAATGCCTGGAATTTCCTCATAAGACTAGGCAAAAACATCGTAGAATTCCTTGAATAACTCAGTGTAAGTTCAAATATCTTCAGGGGAGCAGTTCGCTTCGACGAAAAAAATCTCCACAATGCCACGGGTTTTGGAGATATCAACTGGAATCATTGTAGCTATACTTTCCATGTTACCCTTAGCGTAAACTATGTGCGTATCCAGAGGATTGATAGGACAAGAACTATCTCCATTCACAGTCGAAACAAATTCTCCCACTTCTATTCTCCTTAATTCGGGAAGGAAGTAAGATCTATGATGAAGATCATCCCAAGGTCTGTTGAGACTAGTCAATGCCTCGAGAATCACCTCATTAGAGGGAAATACCAGGTCTAAAGGATCTTGAGTGGTAAGAGAACCCTGAGCCCAAATAGGCTCAAGAACTAGATCTAACTCTTGTGGGGGAGTCGGATCAGGGTTGGCTGAAGTTTGCTGGAAAATGTTGTACGCAACCTAAGTCATGGACAAGGGCATGGCCATGCCAGAATTTCCTATCCCTTCCATTGAGGCCAATGGGGAAGGTAGAGTCCATAGATCGTTAAAGTAGCTCATTCAAAATGATGACACTTGTAGAATTGCAACCCTAGGCTGTGTTAGCACCATCATTTTTTCCATTAGAGTCGGTCTTAGTCAATTTAGAGTTTGTATGTCAAAGCATGTGAGGTCAGATATCGAAGATAAAATGGGTCAAAGTCAATAAGTGGTCGATTGGCCCTTGGATTTGGGAAGGGATGTCAGAACCAAAACATGTGTAAGGGATAAAGGTATTTCCCCAAAGACTCGGGTCCTGTCAGAGAAGAAGGTATTACGTGCCTAAAGTCGAGGAAAGTGGTTAAATAGAAGTCACTTTGGAGGATGAAGTGACCATCATCATCTCATTATGAAGCCTAAGAGAATGAAAAATCACGAGCTCGTATCACATATGCCTTACAACTCTTATCAGCTGTACTTCGCACACTCCAAAGTGTACCCATCACGCAGATGCACTGCAAAAATATTCAAGCTTACTCTGAAACATCCAGTCGCCATGAATTCAGAGTCCCCCAGCACGTTCCCATCTCTGTCCCACCCAATTATAAATTCGGAGTGCTCTACATGCATTCTAATCATCAGTCAAGTCTACGCATCACCTGTAATTTTTCTTGTAGACCTAGGTCAATTGATATTACAACCTTTGGTCCACACAAAATCCATTGCACGTAGGATCGATACACGTTGTGCCATGATGACATCCCAGAGCATAAGAAAAGGTGCACGAAGTGGCAGGAATGTTGGGCTCGAGCCTCAAAGCTTGATGTTTATCAATGAAGATCCAGAGGCTAGGACGTCTTTTGAGCAGGTCGGATGCATTTCCTTTTGTAGAAAAATCCAAGGTTTCAACACGAAACTAGCAGAGCAGTTTGCACTCAGGTTCGATGGGTCTCGTGTGGTAATTTCACGTGTTTCTTTCCAAGTGAGAGAGGAAACTTTGTCAGCCACGACAGATATCCCTTCATGAGGTGAGAGGTGGTTTAAAGGCATGCCTTTGGACACATAGTGTTACGAATACTTAATCAAGAGAGTCTGCTTAGGTGGGAAGGTTGAAATGGGCACTCTAAGAAGATATTTGCAGGGCCTTTTTCAGAAAATCATGGAGGTGATTAAGAAATCTTTCACCTGTGAAGGAAGTTTTGACAGAATATATTCGCACCACATTAGATTTTTGATGCACTTCATAGGGAGGAGACCATTAAATCGTCCCTTTTTCTTACACCAAAGTCTCCGAGAAATGGCGCACAATGCCCAAGCTGAAACAACCCAGCCGAAGAGGAAAATATCACACGTCGCACTGATTAAATTGTTGTTGGTGGAGGAGTTAGGGAGACTGGGAAATAACTGGGATTTGTTTCTACTTGTAGTAGGCATCCCCAAGGATCCAAAATGAGATATTTTTCTACCCGTGGAAATGGTAAAACCGCGCCGCGTAGAAGCTAAAGAAGGAAGAGATGTAGAGGAAGGAAGGACATTGGAAGCCTTGTCCCCCCAACAAAAAATACCTCGGAGGAGGGGAAAGCTAAGGAAAAACAAGGAGGTTGGAGAGACCCAAGTCCCAAGCACGCTGCATGCAAAATAAGTCGCCGAAGAGTTACTCATGCATGCTATTCAGATGGAGCCCATCGAAGGGACAAATCGAGAAATCTAGGGCAGAAGGAGGAGAAAAAACACCAAAAGTGTAGATTTTTGTGAGCCGTCACAACAACTGAAGCAAGTGCAACTCGCTATTGTTGATCTATACTAGGAAAACAAAGAGTTGAGACAACAATTAGGCGCAACAAATACCCTAGAAGTATCAAAATAATAAGGTCACGAGGGAAACATGACTTGGCTAAAGAGACAACTCAAATAAGCACAAAATATGATCATACAACTGCGCAAAACACAGAGGGAATGAGAGGAAAGGAATGCGAAACACTTCAGGGAATGTGAATCGACCATGGAGAAAGTCTGCGTGGCTCTGGCCAGAGCACAAAAGAAGCTGAAAGGGAATGTGGTTCTGCAAAGTCAGGTGATGAACCTGAAAAGAAGAAACTGGTCTCTGAGGAGAAATCTTCGAGTATCTAAACTGAAAACAAGACCAGATGCATGATTGATCGACCCCATTTTTGTCTCCTCAGACATGGCGCAGACTTAGACTCTGACAAATACCCATGCATAAAACATATGATGTGTAGCAATGGAATATCATGATGAAAGATAGGTGTACATTAGACATGCGATAGTTTGAAGAAGAGGCATTGTTCCCTAGCTAAGGTCATCATTATGGAAGCACCTGCAACGATCTGCATCCACCCTCCACAAGCACACACTAATGAACGATCACGCAAAAAAGTTCATAACCATTACAATATGTGGCAAGATTATGAAAGAACACTTCACCTTATAGATGCCCTGTAAGAGGGAAGCATCGACACATCATTTTCTAATGAAAAGATCTTGTTTATGACTGAAACGTCATGAGAAATAGGCGTGACTATGATGTTGCCGATTTCAGCTAGTTCTATTTTTAGTAAAGGGTCATTCGAAGAGTCATCTGACAGAGTGTAGCCGAAAACTAATTTCTATGGATGGTAGTTAGAATGTAGGGTATCCAAAGAGGCACACCTTTGTCCATATATTATATCTTTTTAATGTAAGAAGGGTTGGTTGGAAAAACAGTGTAGACAATGACTATTGATTGTAGTTTTTGATTCGATTGAAACTTAATGAAAAAGTCCTAAAACTTTAATGAAAAGATTATAACGGTGACAGTCTGATATATTGTATTCTTTCTTTGCATATGTGATTTCCTGTGTTCTTTATATTCATATCTATAATCTTTGTCTGAATCAGAACATATTTTCAAATCTAGAGTTCACTACGCAGTGCTCTAGATTCGTGCCATTTAGAAAAAACATATTTCTTGTAAGTTAACTCTGAATTCATCCCTAGTGGTGCACCAAGTTGCTTCATGTGTTTTTCTCTCACCACACACAGTGATTTTTAACTGAAGACTGTTTCTCATTTAGCCTTTATCCTCTCGAGTACATTCACTAAGTCATTCGTTCTTGTTGTTTCCTTAAATCGACTCCATAGCCCAAGGTCTTACTTTGTTTCACCAATAAAACCAGAAATTTTGTTTAAAAGTGTTAAATATAGCCCAAAGTTTAAAGTATATCCTGTACAGAGATGAATTATTAAGAGAGATCCCTCTCTAGGTATGAAAAGCTAGTTTTGGGCCTCAAATTCAGTTTGTAGATTGCCTCTGTCATTCGTTTCCTCATCCGAACGAAGTTTAGAGAGTGCTAACATTCTGGCATCGTTGTCGGGGAAAAAATTGAATAAATTTTCCCTGGGAGAACTAATAAAGATATATTTTTGACCCTTGAGGGTAACAATTGGGAAACCATCTGTATTGGATGAAGACCTTTACCCTGGCGAATTTAGTGAAAAAGACCAGTGTCATGTAGTAGCGCCATATAGAAAACCTGGCTCCGAAGACCATTTATGCCAGAGCCAATCCTAACCCCAACATTGTAGAGCCTGTGAATGATCCCGAGATACTTCTGCGCAGGGTAAGGGAGCATGCACAAGACCCATTCTATTACTTAGAAAAAAATCTATCCTTTCCCAAGGACAGGGCTCAAAGCATTGGCGACCTCGAGTTTGACACTTTGTTCGAATAGACTTTGTTGAGGTCTAAATCAGAAACCAACTTGGACCATATAGTTTTTAATGAGGAAATATTTCTATCTCTAATCCCACAAGCTGAAAAATCCCATTCATAACATCCCTCAAATCCTGAACACCCCTAGGGAAATGGCTGCCAAGTTCGCCGACGTTTTTCTACTTTCCCAACTGCATGATTTTCCATAGAACTACAACCAGAGGATCAAGTTCTATGACGCTGAAGGAAATGTTTCATCCCAAAAGCATTTGGATTGGTTCAATGATTTCGTTGACCTAGAAGAGGTAGACTATGCAGACTCAAAAGTGAGGTTGTTCACATAGAGTTTGTCGGGGGAGGTGAGAAAGTGGTTCAAATCCCTCCCATAAGCCAACATTCAAGACTTCGCTACATTTGAAACGTCTTTCATTACTATATCAGGAGACAAAAAGAATCCTTTATAGCTGCTAACACAGTATTAAAATATGAAAAGTGTTGGGTATGTGTTATATTCTTTTCATACTTGTGTGTGTGGGTGCGTCAAATATGACAACTACATCTGATGATCCCTCTAGTAGTGTTGTTTGTGTCGTGTGCACCAGGTGATTTCCTAGGGGGTCCCAGGGGGGGGCATGTATGCCCCCCCCTGGTTATGCACAACGTTTGGCAATGGGCGGTAGCCCGGGGCCGACGGGGTTTGGGAAAATACCTCGATTTTTTTTTTTTGGGCGGTTTTTGCTATTTTTAGCGGTTTACTAAAAATAATCTCGGTTTTAGGGATTAGGGTTTTGGTATCTACGGAATACCTAAAAACATTGTATATATTGTATAGTGAATGGTTAAATTCAACATAATGAATATAAGAAAGGTTTTCCTGGTTGAGGGTTTCCAGTATAAAATATCTGTGTACTCTGTGTATGAGCCATTGATTAAATTCTGTTTTGCTTAAGAATCTATATGCATTGCTTTACTTCACAGGTTTGAAACTTACATGTGGTATTAGATCTCATTTTTGGCTTCAGAGGGACGCCTTTGTTGTTGAGGGTTTGGTTCAGTCTTGATAGATCAAGTTTATCTTGGGTCTGTGATAAGCCTAGGTTTAGTGGGAGATTTTGCAGTGGAGATTTGAGTACAGGAAGAGGAATGGCGATATCTTCTAGACTCGAGATAGAGAAGTTCAACGGTAAAAACATTGAGCTATGGAAGCTCAAGATGGAGGACCTTCTTGTAGACAAAGAGCAATGGATCACTATGGATCCTGGTACACAACCTACTGGTACACTGTCTACGAGCACACAGACTACTGGTACACAACCTACTAGTACACAAACTACGAGTACACCACCTACTGGTATTTCAAAGAAAGATTGGGAGAAGCTGGACAAAAGAGCAAGGAGTACTACTCGACTCTGCCTAGAAGATTTGGTGTTGTTGAATGTCTCAGGAGAATCTACAGCCAAGGAACTATGGGATAAGTTGGGGAATTTGTATCAATCAAAGTCCTTGGTAAACAAGTTGTTTCTTCGAAAGAAGTTGTATCATCTTAGAATGGAAGATGGAGATTCTATGACAGAACATCTAAATGCCTTTAATAGTCTGGTAAGTCAACTTGGCTCTGTTAATATTACGATTGCAGAAGAAGATAAGTGTATTACTTTTTTATGTTCTTTTCCAGACTCTTGGGATAATCTGGTTGTAGCAAAAGGTAGTACCACTCAACCTACATTGAAGTATGAGTATGTAGTTGCATCCTTGTTATCTGAAGAGATGAGGCGAAAAATCATGGATGGTCACAACAAAGATGCTTTATTTGTGAGAGGGCGTACCCAAGACAGGAACCCTGGTAAGCCTTTGGGGTGGAGATCTAAATCTATAGGTATATCTAAGTCTCCAGGAAAATATTTGAGGAAATGTTGGAAGTGTGGTAAAACAGGGCATTATAAGAAAGATTGCAAGTCTAAG
>SNQJ01S0017151.1:61313-80524 GCA_010110895.2 Picea sitchensis
GGATAAAAGACGAGGACATAAACAAAACAACATTTCAGACAAGATATGGACACTACGAGTTTGTAGTCGTACCTTTCAGACTCACTAACGCCCCAACCATGTTTATGTGTCTAATGAACATTATTTTCAGTGAGTACTTGGACAAATTCGTGGTAGTAGTCATCAACGATATCCTTGTCTATTCAAAGATAGAGGAGGAACATGAGGAACACTTAAGAATAGTTCTGCAAACGTTAAGGAAGCACAAACTGTACGCCAACTTCGACAAATGTGACTTCTATCAGAAGGAAATACAATACCTTGGGCATGTAATTTCAGTAGAGCGCATTTCCATAGACCCAGAAAAGACGAAAGCCATTATGGAATGGACGATACCTAAAGATGTAGCAAATATACGGTCATTCATGGGAATCACCGGATACTATCGCATGTTTATAGAAGGGTTTTCCAAGATAGCCTACCCTATCACATCATTACAGAAGAAAGGAGCCAGGTTTAACTGGTTAGAGAAATGTCAAGACAACTTCAATAAACTAAAGGAATTATTGACAATGACACCCATATTAAAAGTAGTAGACCCAGATAAAGACTTCACGGTATGTGTCGATGAAAGTAAAGAAGGGCTAGGTGGTGTTCTAACTCAGGAAGGACATGTTATTTTTTATGAGTCCCGGAAATTAAAAGAACACGAGTGAAATTATGTCACTCATGACTTAGAATTGGCAGCAGTAATACATGCCCTAAAGATGTGGTGACATTACATAATGGCTAGAAGATTCCTATTATTAACAGACAACAACAGGGTGAAATACCTATTTAACCAACCAGATCTTAACGCAAGGTTAGCCTTCTTAAGCGAATTCGACTTCAAAGCTAGACATATCAAGGGCAAGGAAAACAAAGAAGTAGACGCTTTAAGTAGAAGAATCCATGGGTTATTTGAGATGAATATTAGTAGAGAAGAAAGTGATCTGGAAGAAAGAATAAGGACAACAGGTATTGATGATGAAAACTATACCAAAATGATGGAAGAATTTGCAAACAATAACGCGAAATCAGATAAATAAGATCTAAGTATCGATGAGAAGGGGCTGCTACGATTTAAAAATAGACTTTACATACCAGATTCAACATGGTTAAAGGTGACAATATTGGACGAAGTGCATAAGAAGCCGTATTCTGGCCACCCAAGGTACCAGAAAACAATAATAGCACTCAGGAAACTATTTTATTGGCCTAATATGAAAGGCAAAATAGCAGAATACTTGGCTAGATGCCAAGATTGTCAGCAGGTTAAGGCTGAGCACCAGCATCTAGCCAACCTCTTACAGCCATTACCAGTACCAGAATGGAAATGGGAGACTATATCACTCGACTTTATAACAGGTTTGCCTAAAACTCATAAACAAAATGACTCTATCATGGTTGTAATCGATAAACTCAGTAAGTCTGCAGACTTTATTCCAGTAAAGTCTACTTTTAAAGATATAAACATTGCTGAAATATTCATGAAAGAAATCTTTAGACTGCATGGTATCCCTAAAACAGTGATTTTAGATAGAGACGTAAAATTCACCTTCGCTTTTTGGAAGGAATTGTTTGCAAGGATCCATACCAACTTGAATTTCAGTACAAGTTATCATCCACAAACGGATGGACAGACCGAAAGGACAAACCAAATCATAGAGGATATGCTCCGCATGTATGTAAGAACAAAACTGAACAAGTGGGAGAATTATATACACTTGGTAGAATTTGCGTATAACAATGGGTACCAAACTTCAGCAAAATTGAGCCCTTTCGAAGTATTGTATGACAGGAAGTTTACAACTCTAATTAGCTGGGATAAACCGGCTGACAGACTGATGGTCAGACTTGAAATGCTCAAAGAAATGGAGAACATGGTTAGAAAGGTACAACAGAACTTGAAAGAAGAACAGGACAGACAGAAGAGTTATGCAGATCAAAAAAGAAGGCACCTGGAATTTCAAACAGGAGACCATGTTTATTTAAAAGTCAAAGCCCAAAAAAGCTCGTTAAAGTTAGGGAACTGTTCTAAGTTGGCACCTAGGTTTTTTGGGCCCTTTGAGATAATAGCTCGAATTGGACCCATAGCATACCAACTTGCACTTCCAGCTAATCTAAGAATTCATAATGTATTTCATGTTTCATTGTTGAAAAACTATATTCATGACCCTACTCATATGATTGATTGGAAATTGGTGCAGGTGGAACCCGAAGGCGAGTTCCAGGTGAAATCCCTGCACATTCTAGACCGGAGAGAAATAGCACTTCGGAACATAGCCGTCGCTCAGGTAAAGGTGCAATGGAAGCACTTTAGTCTTGAGGAGGCCACTTGGGAGTTGGAAGGAGATTTGCAAAAATCTCATCCAATCCTGTTCCAGGAAAGGAATGAACACTGAGGACATTGTTTTATTTAAGGGCAAAAGGATGTGACATCCCCTCAAAAATAAAGAAAATAAAAATATTCTTAGAATTTAAATTGCTGGAAATTTATTTCTGTTTTTAGTAAATTCGAAATTGGAATTTTTTTGCCATTTATGGCAATTCCGAATTTCAAATTTTATAATTGTAATAAATAATTTTGACTGTTGGGCAGAGATCTGATTTGTCCCAACTAGATATTGGACTATGACACTTGTACGAAAAACACAATATTTTATATTAATTGCAGGAAGACAAATGGAACAACCATGTTAAAAGTAGCTGACCATGACTCCATGAGTGGGGAACATGTTGGAACTACCCCTGGGCTGATTTTTACAAGTGGAAAAATAATGATTTGGCCATTGGCATCTCCTGAAAATCAGGGATTTAGGAAGCTGCGAAAATCCCAAGGAAGGGAAAAGACCTAGGCAAATTACAAATAAGCATATGTGAGGAGGTAGGACGCTACTAAGTATGCTGGAGAAAGAGTCTAGTTATTTTTTCCTTTTCCACTTGTTGTTATGAACACTAGAAGGGTGTGAGGCAAGGGGAAAAGGGACTGAATTGAAGGACTGTGTTGTAGAGGGATTTCCAAGTTCACCCTTATGGACTCATGGTCAGGCTAGGGGGTGAATCAGGGAAGAAATTGTGGCTGCTCGGTTCTACGGTTGGGAGGAACGTGGTTGTTCCCTTTGTTTTCTCCGCAAGATAGTTCAGATATGTTACTCTAAACTCCATCTCTCTGAATGAATTGTTTGCTAGATATATTGTTCATGTTATAGTTGTACAGAAAAGAGTTCTGGTTTTTGTTTTAATGATCGTATAACTGCTGTAAGTCCTTTCCTGTACCTAAATAATTTAGTATTCTACCTCTGTTGGACGAATTGGTTGTTGTTTTAATGGGATCCTTAACGATGATATTCATGCAATAACCTAGACAATGGCTACTAGAGAATTCAATAAATAGACTATAGGATCTAATTGTAGATTTATTTTCTGGAAGTCATTTTTATTTCTAAAAAAAATATATATATAGAATCGAACACCTAACAGTGAACGAATAGAAGTAATATATGCATACATACGATTCCAAAATTTTAAACGGAATCGAGTATGTATATCAATGAACGAACAGAGCGATAATATNATATATAGGTTTCAAAACCTTAAATAGAGTCGAATATACACATCAATGAATGAACATAGCGAATATATATATGCGTAAGTGTATTCCAACCTTTAGAAAAGAAACACATAGTCGATTAGGTAACAATGCATGAACAAAGTTATATACACATATTTCTATGTTTCAAACTTAGCAGAGTCGAACATGTGTCAGTGCACGAACAAAACTATTACATGCTCATATAAGTTCAAACTTTAAACAGAACCAAATATTTAACAATGAGCGAACAACACTAAAATATTCTTTTATTCCATTCTGTAAATTTCAATCAAGGGGAAAACAAAAAAATTCATTCGTAGTCTAGAACGATGAAACATAGGGGAGTGAAACATAATCCAGGGAGTAGGACTATCCTAAACAGGACGATTTAATCATGCTAGCATCCTACTACAGGGAAGCGAATCAATGACTTCACCGATACATCATTAACATAGACACTTCCTACTTATATTGTGCGTAGAAATAATACAAGAAATTCAAGACTATGGCATTTTCCATTATAGAATAACTATCAAACAATTGCTTCATATTTTGTCAGAATTTTTTCCCAGAAAATTCCAATTAGACAGTTTCGATAACAGAAAACTACACAGGCTGTCATCAACAAGATCCAACAATAATGACCAGTATGACTAGTAAATTGTTCGGAATACATTGAATCACAGGGGTAATGTACAGAGCGCCGAAGATAAGCCTTTTCCCAAAATAGTCATCACGGCAGAAACACTATGAACATAATCAGGACTTCCATGCTTATTATTTTAAGGAGCGATTTGAGAGCCATTTTTATGGAACCCGAGTACCTTTGTCATGTTGAACAGAAGCCGGTACCTACGCCAAGGAGTGAACATCCCTGCACTCAACCATCACAGGAAAGCATTAGAAAAATATTAAACTTCAATTTATAAAATCGAATAGTTGAGGTCCATAGGGATGCCAGACTACTTAACTTAAAAATGCCACGACCTCCAGTGGCCATGCCTAGTTTGTAATCGTGAAACTGGTTGGGGAAAGTGATGCCTAGAACTTCTGGTGGGTACCTCGTAACAAAACAAAGTCCCACCATTAATACAACGACACCCCTTTCACGCAGAGCTTTAAACAAAAAAAAGGTTAACAGAGGAAGTAACACTGGGAACTCAATAAGATCAATATTACATAAACAAAACCTTGTACGAATAGATATGAAGAATATGAGAAAAGACATTATATATATATATATATGAACAATCAACTTGCCAGGAAAGTATCCTAGAAATAATTTACCAGTAGGCCATCACTATACTACAAATAGAATGCATCAAACACAGAGGAGGACATTTACGGTAGACCCTTGTATCTCTCTACGACGAATGAATAAACCCTTTCGGTGCTACACAGATTTGCCTCCGAAATAGTTTCCATTCTCAGAGTTAAGTAAAAGAGTCGGTAGAAACCCATGGGACACAAACAGAGGGTGCATGGCCACGGTGGTATAAAGCAAGGACTTTCGGTGTTAACCTCTACCCCGGTCTACATTGGAATGACGAGAGAGATCACATAAACTCTGATTCCTATTACAGAAAGTAAAAATTCTCTTAAACACACTCATGAACCCTGTGTTTCCATTTTTAAACTTAGGATTTGATACTTCCATATGGTCTTACTAGGTAGACAAAGGTTGCTGTTGACTTCACCAATGAGGATCGCAGAGGCGACGACCCTTTCCTGTGCAACAATGCTCAGTACAGAGCCTCCTCTACGAAATCACAAGAACAAGAATGAGACTGCCAAAACCCTAGAGGGACGATCACCACCCTTAACCATTTGAAAGTATAAGCAATGTGCTAGGGCTTGGATGGTGCATCAGGATTGGGAAGAACAGGGGGATGAGGCGTCGAGACTAAGGCCAATTAATTCCAGGCTAGAGTCTTAACTCCCCATGACAGATGCACCTGCCTTCCTTAAATGTGGAAGATACATAGTTTAAACAATAGTATAACCATGACTGTCCAGTGTACATGATCGGTCGTTACACCTCAACTCTCTGAAGTGCTCCTCTCGTTACACCAATAGAATGAGGAGGGGTAGTTAGTTAGTTATGCAGTAACCTAAGCGGGACGAGTCAAGAATTGTTCGTTATGGTGGAAGACACCGATCGTATTGTAACCAAAATGTAACATTAGAGAGAAGTGCTTTGTTACCCACCCTTAATTTCACCTTTAATAACCGTAGTAATCCTGGTATGCCCTTGGTCCCAATGTCGACTCAGCTAGGTAAGAGTATAGGTAATTAATGTCAGGGTTATAACATGGTGCGTGCAAAGTCCACTCCATCCCGACTCCCTTAATTAGGAAAGTGGAAATAATATCCTTGCATATGGGCAAATAAATCTAAGTATCAACATTTATATAGCATGATATAGGGGTTTAGGAAAAGGCCTATTTTGCATTGAAACTTCTCGTTGTGATAAAATAATATGTCAAAGGGTCACTCCAAGACAAAAGGAGATGTAAGCACCCATCTTATGAGAATTTAAAGGATAATGTCCCTAGGATTTTTTTTTTTTTTTTATGATAAATTTGAGGTTTATTACAAAATGTTTGGTGCTTACATCAGAAAGGAGACCACTTCCTTTCTAGGGTTACACACTAAATGCAGTAGCAGAATTATCACAAAACGATTTCTTCCCAAAGATACACACACTGCATAGGAGAAAAATGATCAATAACCTTGGGAACCCATTCTTGATGGATTAATGGTAAGAGTTACATATGGTACGAAGACCATGTGATTAGGGTGAGATGTCAAGAATTCAGTGGGCATGAAACCTGAGTGATGGGCCAAAAGAGTACGCTGCAAGAGATAATTTAAGGTTGTAGACAGAGTTATAACTCTACGGTTCTTGTCAACATTTATGGTGAAAAGAAGGACAAACCAGTTAGGGTTATGGTCTTGCCTCCCTAGATGTCTATGTTTCGCCTCTTGGCTCCTTCCCGATGGGTCGTTGATACTTACACTAGATTCAATACCATGGGATCGTTAAACCAACCAAGAAACAAGTAGTGGGTGCCAACTATGAACCTTAACCACCTGAGCATAGCGTCATGCACGCCGAGGTAATTTAATTAGTGAATAGGTGTAATAGGGACACTACCCACTTGCAAACCAGAGTGGGCCTACCTTACCAATTGATCATTGTGGTTACATGTTGTAGGAAACTAGTTCATGGGTATGTCGTATGACTCAACTCAGGGAAATGGAGGCTGCTAAAGAAGACACATGTTTACATAATCATTCTATGAAAATGAAATTCTAAGATGCATATATTTATATAGTTCTGTGATACCAACAGAAGGGAAACAAAAAGTGTATATATATATATATATATATATGATTGTGTTACAAGTAGCTTTAAGTCCTAAGTAAGTACTTGTCAGTTATTAGGTTACTAATTTACCCCTGTGTATTTTTGGATTAAGTTGAGTTATCCTTGGATGAATGATTATAAGTAACTTACACTCTGATGAGGCAATAGTATGTGTAAGTTATGTGGTATAGTTAATGAACGCCTGAAGGGTTAGAATGACAAGAAATCAATTCTAAGAGCCCGTATAGTTTTTTTTTTTTTTGGTAAATTTCAGGATCTTTACATATGGTATTAGAGCAAAGGTTACAACACTGGACCTGAATAGGGACACTTTAGTTGTTAGCATATACTTCTATTTATGTAGAACTAATAAACCCTTATTGTTACAAACATAAAACCCTTTCTGTTTTGTGCTAATGCAGAAATCAGAATTGAAGGAAATCAGAGCAAAGGTTACAACACTTGGACCTTGTACAGGGCCATCTCATTTACTTAGCATATAATTTTGGTTATGTAAACTAATAAAACGTTATTGTTACAAACAAAAAACCTTTTTTTCTATTAATCATGGCAGCACAGGATGACGCATAAATCAGAGTTGAAGGAAATCTGGAGCAGAGACCTCCTGGAGATCCAAGACAGAACAGTGACGGAAGCTCACCCACGAAAGTGCTGGAAACAATGAGGAATCTTATTGTTGAACTGCATGTTTTCAAAGCTGACAACGAGAAACTGAAGAAAGTACAGAAGGAATAGAAAGAGATAAATGAAGTCCTATTACGCAGTATAGTGACCAAGAAAATCCCAAAGGACGATAACCATGATGGAGAGGTCAGCAAAAGGGCCTCCAAGAATTCTGGGCTTGAAACATAAAAAGGAGTCAGTTCGTTTGAAGGTACACCTTCAGATGAGGACAAAACTAAAGCAAACAGAAAAAGAAAACAAGTAGACCACCTTGAAGGAGAATTTAAAAAAGATTAAACCAGCTACCTTTGATGGAGAATCCAGAACAGGAGAAGAAGCTGAGGCGTGGCTGTTAGACATCAAAAAATACTACCAGATATACAACTACTCCAGTAATATGAAGGTCAGAATGGCCATCTACAACCTGAAAGGGAAAGCCAACATTTGGTGGCAAGGTCTGAAATTGGCCAAGGGCCTAAAGGAGAAACAAATGGAATGGTATAACTTTAAGAAGTATTTCAAGAAAAAATACCTTTCTGAAAGCTACTACGAAAGGAAGATGAAATAATTTTATGAGTTACGACTTGGATAGATGACGATGGAGGACCTTATAAACAAATTTATGGAACTACTAAGGTTCGTATCTTACATCCGGGAGGACAAGGTAAAGATCTGACGATTCTCAATTTGGTTACCAGAATCCTACCGGGACAGAATTGAGTTTGACAACCCCAAATATTTGTGTGAAGTATTCAGGAAAGCACGAATGTGATACAACCAATATAAACAACAGGTAGAGTTTCCCAAAGATTGGAAGGATAAGAGACATGACCAAATGAACCAGCAGAAGAATGTATACTAGCCAATTCCGTATCGGAATGCAACAAAAGGCTTTTCAAGGAAAGACTTGCACTCCAATAATCCAAATACGCAAGGTAGCGGTAAACCAGTGAACCTAAGAATGAAGAATCTTGGGGACATCCCCACGAACAATTAAAGTGTTGGGAATGTGAGAACCTCATCTAAGGGGAACTGTCCACATCTCAATTCAACAAACAAAGTTGTTGTTCATAACTTGCAGGAAGCCTCGACAGAGGGTGACGTGGGAAGAAGCCTATATGATAAATGCAGTCGTGGATGGACGACAAAGCTGCCCACCAGTCCTCTATGGTGGAAATTGAAGGTAAAATCAATAACACTCAAAATTATGTTTTAATTCATCCTGGAGATATGATAAGTTATATCACTCCTGATGTGGTAGATTCAAATAGACGTAAGAAAATGAGACACACAAAAATCATGGCTGGTACAACTAGCAACATGAACTAAAAGGAAAGTGGTTGACATTTTTCTAATTTTGAGATCAGTTTAAATGACCAAAACTGAACATCCTACCACTAGGATATTATGATGTGAATATCATAATGGATTGGTTAGAAAAGCACCAAACAATACTATATTTTTATGCAAAGACACTTAAGTATAAAAAAAAAGATGATGATGCAGGAGCATCTCTCCACGTCAGCTAGCCAGCCACGTCAGTGCATGCATTCAACGCTGAAGAGAGGTGCAACCCTCATCTTCAATTTTAATTTGAATGTAATTAAATGTTTAGGCTATTGAACCATGAGGCCGTGCTTTGCACAGGTGTAGGAGTAGGTAGGATTTTAATGTTTGAAGGCTGACATCTAGATTCGATTCTGGACTAGATAGCCCATTCAACGTAATTGAATAGGGTAGGCAGGTTGGAGGGAAGCGCTCTAAGAGCTCCCTCATGTAAAATATATTTCATTGTATCTCATTTTGGGAGAAGAAGAGAGAGTTGTAAGAGAAGAGAAGGAGCTGAGACTTTGATATAGTTCATGCTCAGGAACACCTTGTAAAAATAGGCATTTGCCATTTTAATACAAACAACAGTTTTTCCTGCATATTTCCCGTGTTGAATGAATGTCTGTGTGTGTTCAATTTATGATGTATATGTATGCTAGACATTTGTAGGGAGTTGTTTTGATTTCGGGCTTGAGAAGTTATTTGTGGTTTCATGCTAGGAGGGCGTGACAGAGTACTGCGGTCTCTAGATACCAGTGCATAGATGCACTTCTAAACTCCGCAGAGTCAGACAAATACGTGCCAGGTGGGCACAGGAACTGGAATCATCAATTTAGAGGAAGACCTGTGAGCTTACTGAAGACCTTAGAGGCAAGGCTGTGGAGAAGAACACGGTTGCAGACATAAGCTCTGAGGAGTTCTGTGAAGCTCTGCCTAGTGGGCATTGAGCCAGTGCAAGGAGTGCACAGAGGAAGAACTCTGCTGTGAGTTCATTAGAAGCAAGAATCATCTGAGAATCCTTGATACTCTGCCAGGAGGGATTTGAGTAAGTGCTAGAGCGTAGAGAAGGAACTCTTTGAGTTCATAGATTGAAGAAGAGTCCATAGAAGGATCTTCGAAGGGTTGCTGAACACCCTGAAAACCTTAGCAATAGGTTGCTTGAGAAGATAGAGTGCCAGGAGGGCATCATATTTCTCCATCTGAGGGAGAAGGAAGAATAATTAATTTCCTTAGGGGTCTGAGTATTTGAGAAGATAAGAAGAGATAGCACCTTTATGTGCAAGGACTCTACAGAGGTGAAGAAGTCATAGAATCCATTGAGGATTCGAAGGATAAGCACAGGAGGAGTAGCGTTCATACGTGCAGGCAAGGATTCAAAGTTGTGAAGCTCACAGAGAAAATAAACAAAGGTTGAGGCCTTTGAGAATTTGAAATTCTTCCAAGTCCAGAAGAAAAGCGCCAAGGCTCAACAGGAGCAATAGCTACTGTCGGATCAGTCGAGAAGATCTGGACCATTGGAGATTTCATGTCTAGGGAGCAGCAGGAGGAGTGCAAGAGCCAAAGAGATTCTGAGCCGTCAGATCTTAAACTAAAACTCGACAGCCATGGATCTGTTAAGAGTTGCACGAGATTTAAACCTCGCAAGTAGAAGTGAAAGTCCCGAAGGGGTTGTATCGGGATATCGACATTCGAGAGTTCAGGGATCCAGAGGATGAGAGTCCGAGTATTCAACATAATAAATCACGAAGAGGAGAGATTAGATCCGAGCCATCTGTCTGTGGGAGGACGCGTGTCACAGAATCATGCATTTTGGAGATTCGGGCACTGGGACTCACAGAGGTGAGCATCTTGACTTCGCGAGTAGTGAAGTCCCGAGGAAATCTGAGTCGTTTGTCTTAGAGAGGACACATGTCGCGAGATCCTCTCTATCGGGGATTTGGACATCGGGGTTCAGAGAAGGAAGTCCTTCAACTTCACGAGTGGCGAAGTCGCGAGAGAATCGAAACAATCCATTTGAGGAGGATAGGTGGCAGCAATCACAGAGTCGGTGAAGTGCCAAAGAGATCCAAGATTTGGGTCTCGTGAACTTGGAAGTTCACAGGGTAAGGGCCCAAGAGTTGGGTGCTCCAAGTCACGAAGCTGCGAAATCGCAAGGAGCGGAGACAACCGTTGGATCCGAGTCAAGGGAGGACCGTTGGATTAGAGCCTCATCGTGCATTTCATGTATTCGGAGGTTCGGAGGTTGACAGGACGTCGTCTCGACTCGCGAAGTGCCAAGAGCCAAGGCATGAGTGTGGACACATGGAAAAACCTCAAGGTGTGGTCCGCGTGATTAGCAGGTGGACACACGTCGCCAGGAGGAAAGGATTCAACACTTCGTTGACTTCTCATGTCTTGGGGATTCGCGAGATAAGAGCATGGGAGCTCGATGTTGAAACTCGTGAAGTCGCGAGTAGCGAGAACGAGAGGAGAAAAGTCAACATCGCCTCTCGGGGGTTCGTGAAAGGAAGGTGCCAAGGTTGGATGCCACAACTCGTGAAGTGGCGAGTAGCGAGAAGTGCTAGTGCTTATCCTAGCCAGTGGTCATGTGAGGAAGGCGCTGACAGAGGAAGAGCCATACCTGTATCGACATTTTGGGTATCGCGAGACTTAAAAGGAATATTCAGGAGCCTAGACTCATGAACTCGTGAGATTGCGAGTTGTGAAAAGGACCTTGGGTTAGGCCCTTGGTCATAGCACTGTGGTCTCTTAGGGAGAAAGGAGCTTGTGCCTAGTTCTATTCGCATAGGGGAGCTTCTCGAAGGACCTGTGGATTGATTTGAAACGAGACTCCAGCAGGGAATCTGAAAGAGTCGATCCGGCTCAAACTGGTTAAAGAACGATCCTGTGAGTGGATCTCGGCTTGAGGGCCGATAGTTCTGCATCATTTTGGTATCAGAGTAGGACTTCATATGTAGATTTCAAGTGAAGCGAAGAGGAGAAGAAGCCAGTCAAGAAGACTGTGGATGAAGCTGAAACACTCAGGGGTGCAGAGTGAGCAGTAGGTTTTCCAGGAGAGCAGACAGAGACAACGATATGGTTACTGAAGGTCGTAGATATTCTGGAAAGAAAGACCTAGAGTTGATGAGTGAAGCTTAATGGGATGAAGAACTTGATGAGATGAACGCAAGGATGGATGAACTTGCATTGGAGATGCAGTAGAATACCAGGTCAATATGGGTATATGAATGGCCCATGAAGACAAAGATAAAATGGCCAGTCAAGCAGTTGATGGTCATAAGATAGTGTAGACTGTTAAGAGGGTGGTTGAGGCATGCTGAAAACCTCAACAAACTAGAAGAAGGGGTTCAGGTATGTGAACCAGAGACTGGGATAAATCTCAGTGATGCTGAAGATGAAATGGGATCGGATGAAGATCTCAAGAACTGCCAGTAGGGCAGAGAGGAAATTCCCAATTGCCAGGAGGGCAAAGAGTTGAGATTTTTGCAGGATCTCATAGACTGTCATGAGGACAACTAGGGAATTTCACATTGCCAAGAGGGAAATGGATCAAGATCATTGCGAGATCTCATAGACTGCTAGGAGGGCAGCAGAAAGTTTCCAATTTTCCAGGTGGGCATGGGAGCAGAGATGGGACTGTCTGAAAGTCTCATGGACTCAGAGGTGAGTTCAATTCAGCCTGAGGTATTGATAAAGATGGGATTAGTTGATCTCATAGTCTGCCAAGGAAGTAGTAGGAAAATCCCATATTGCCAGGTGGGTAGGGATGAACAGATGAGACTATATGAGAGTCTCATAAATTCAGAGGTGAGTTTGAATCAGCCTGAGGAGTTGACAGAACAGGAGGATCATAGGAGCCTTCTAATGATTGGGGGAATCAAAATATTCCTACCATTTGCCTAAGAGGAGGCAGAAATCTGCATTACGGATGATGAGGCAACAACAACAGAAGTAGGACAACTAGCTGAGACTGTCAGGGAAGAAGAATTGGAGCAGAATTGGGAAGCTTCCCAAGCAGAAGAAGAAGATGAGCATTCTAAGGAATGGCTCAATATTTTCAGCCAAGAAACTGAAAAGACTGCAGCCTTTGAGCTTGCAGAAGAAGAAGAAGAAGCAGACAACATTAGTTTGGCTGATCTGTATGAACAAATTGAAGCCCTGGAGAGAAGGGTGATAGGGCAAGGCATGCACATCCAACAGGTGAAGTTGGAAGTAGATGAAGAAGGCATGGGAGATCACAGTGATCTACTCAATTGCAGAAAAATTTTGTAGCCGAGGAGACTGCATGAGCAGAGCCAACCACTAGAGCAGCTGGACGAAGTGATCAAGTAGATCAGGGAGCTAATGTTAGGGTCAGCAGAAATTGTCAGCGAAGAGAAGCTGGGCAGAAAAGAAACAACAACAGGGAGATGGAGCAGATGAACAACTCCATAAATTAGTTTGGGATCCAGGAGGATTTCCATAGCTGAGAGTGGAAGCTCATGAGAAGGAGCTCATGAATTTTGCAGCTGAGGAGTATGATGCAGGAGCATCTCTCCATGTCATCTAGCCAGCCATGTCAGCGCATGCATTCAAGGATGAAGAGAGGCACAACCCTCATCTTCAATTTTGAATTTGAATGTAATTAAATGTTTAGGCTGTTGAGCCATGAGGTCGTGCTTTGCACAGGCATAGAAGTAGGTAGGCCTTTAATGTTTGAAGGCTGAGATCTAGATCTGATTCTGGACTAGACAGCCCATTCAATGTAATTGAATAGAGTAGGTAGGTTGGAGGGAAGCGCTCTAAGAGCTCCCTCATGTAAAATATCTTTCATTGTATCTCATTTTGGGAGAAGAAGAGAGAGTTGTAAGAGAAGAGAAGGAGCTGAGACTTTGATATAGTTCATGCTCAGGAACACCTTGTAAAAACAGGCATTTTCCATTTTAATACAAACAATAGTTTTTCCTACATATTTCCTATGTTGAATGAATGTATGTGTGTGTTCAATTTATGTTGCAGATGTATGCTAGACATTTGCAGGGAGTTGTTTTGATTTCAGGTTTGAGAATTTCTTTGTGGTTTCATGCCAGGAGGGTGTGATAGAGTACTACGGTCTTTGGATACCAGTGCATAGATGCACTTCTGAACTCTGCGGAGTCAGACAAAGATGTGCCAGGTGGGCACAGAAACTGGAATCATCAATTCAGAGGAAGACTTGTGAGGTTACTGAAGACCTTAGAGGCAAGGATATGGAGAAGAACACAGTTGCAGATAGAAGCTCTGAGGAGTTCTGTGAAGCTCTGCCTAGTGGGCATTGAGCCAGTGCAAGGAGTGCATAGAGGAAGAACTCTACTGTGAGTTCATTAGAAACAAGAATCATCTAAGAATTCTTGATACTCTACCAGGAGGGCATTGAGTAAGTGCTAGAGCACACAGAAGGAACTCTTTGAGTTTAGAGATTGAAGAAGAGTCCATAGAAGGATCCTCGCAGGGTTGCTAAACACCCCGAAAACCCCAGCAATAGGTTGCTTGAGAAGACAAAGTACCAGGAGGGCATGATATTTCTCCATCTGAGGGAGAAGGAAGAAAGAATTAATTTCCTTAGGGGTCTGAGTATTTGAGAATCTCAGAAGAGATAGCACCTTTGTGTGCAAGGACTCTGCAGAGGCACAAAAGTTGTAGAACCCTTGAGGATTCGAAGGATAAGCTCAGGAGGAGTAGCATTCATATGCTTAGTTGAGGATTCAATGTTGTGAATCTTGTAGAGAAAAGAAACAAAGGTCGAGGCCTTTGAGAATTTGAAATTCTTCCAAGTCTAGAAGAAAAGCGCCAAGGCTCAGCAAGAGCAATAGCTGCCGTTGGATCAGCCGAGAAGATCTAGATCATTGGAGATTTCGTGTCTAGGGAGTAACAGGAGGAGCGCAAGAGCCGAAGATATTTAGAGCCGTCAGATCTTAAACTAAAACCCAACATCTGTTGGATCTGTTGAGAGTTGCACAAGATTTAAACCTTGCAAGCAGAAGCGAAAGTCCCAAAGGGGTTGTATTGGGATATCAACATTCGAGAGTTCAAAGATTCGAAGGACGAGAGTCCGGGCATTCGACATCAGAAATCGTGAAGAGGTGAGATTAGATTNATGTGTGTCGCGGAATCATCCATTTTGGAGATTTGGGCATCGAGACTCACAGAGGTGAGCATCTTGAATTTGCGAGTAGCGAAGTCCCGAGGAAATCTGAGCCGTTCGTCTGAGAGTGAACACGTGTCGCGAGATCCTCTCTATCGGGGATTCATACATCGGGGTTCAGAGAAGGAATTCCTTCAAATTTGCGAGTGGTGAAGTCACGAGAGAATCTCAGTCGTCCATCTGAGGAGGACATGCGGTAGCAATCGCGGAGTCGGCGAAGTGTCAAAGAGATCCAGGATTTGGGTCTCGCGAACTCGAAAGTTCGTAGGGTAAGGGCCCAAGAGTTGGGTACTCCAAGTCGCGAAGCTGAAAAATTGCGAGGAGCAGAGACAACCATTGGATCCGGGTCAAGGGAGGACCATTGGATCAGAGCCTCATCGTGCGTTTCGCATATTTGGAGGTTCAGAGGTTGAGAATACCTCGTCTCGACTCGCGAAGTGCTGAGAGCCGAGGCACAAGTGTGGATGTGTCGTAGAACCTCAAGGTGGGGTCCGTACGATTAGCAGGTGGACATGCATCCCCAGGAGGAAAGGATTCAACACTCCATTGACTTCTAGCATCTCGGGGATTCACAAGATAAGAGCATGGGAGATCGATGTTGAAACTCATGAAGTCGCGAGTAGTGAGAACGAGAGGAGAAAAGTCAACATCGCCTCTCGAGGGTTCGTGAAAGGAAGGTGCCAAGGTTGGACGCCACAAATCACGAAGTGGCGATTAGCGAGAAGTGATAACACTTAGCCTAGTTGGTGGTCATGTGGGGAAGGTGCTGACAGAGGAAGAGCCATACCCGTATCGGCATTTCGAGTATCGCTAGATTTAAAAGGAAGATTTGGGAGCCTCGACTCACAAACTCGCGAGATTGCGAGTTGCGAAAAGGACCTTGGGTTAGGCCCTTGTTCATAGCACTGTGGTCACTTGGGGAGAAAGTAGCTTGTTCCTAGTGCTGTTCGCATAGGGGAGCTTCCTGAAGGACCTATGGATCGATTTGAAAGGAGATTCCAGCAGGGAATCCAAAAGAGCCGATCCGGCTTGAAGCGGTTAAAGAACGATCCTGTGAGTGGATCTCAGCCCAAGGGCCAATAGGTTTGTGTCAGATGAAAATTAAGAGCAAGCACCCCTTACCTCAGATAAATGATCGGTTCGATTAGGTAGGTGGGGAAAAGATCTTTTCAAAGTTGGATTTATGATATGATTATCACCAAGATAGGTTAAAAAGATAGGGACATAAGCAAAACAACTTTTCGAACAAAATATGAATGTTACGAATTTGACATTCAGGTAAGACATATCAAGAGAAAGGAAATAAAGTAGCTGATGCCTTAAGCAGAAGAGTACACGGGTTATTTGAATTGAATGTCAGCAGGGAAGAAAGTGATCAGGAATAAAGACCGCGGGTATAAATGACAAAAATTACACTAAGATAGTGACGAAATTTCAAAACACTACCGCCAACTCAGTCAAACCAGATCTGAGTATCGACAAAAATGGACAAATTATGACTTAAAACAAACTTTACATATCAGAATCAACAGAGTTAAGGATAACAGTCTTGGACGAAGTGCATAACAAACCATATTTTGGCCATCCAGGATACTAGAAAACGATAACAACACTTAGAAAAATATTTTCTGGCCTAAGATGAAGGGCTAAACAACTGAATACTTGGCTAAGTGCCAAGATTGTTAGCAGGTTAAGGCCGAACACCAGCATCCAGATGGCTTACTACAACCATTACCAGTACCAAAATGGAAATGGGAGACCATATCGCTAGACTTATTGCAGGTTTTCCTAAAACTTAGAAAATAGAATGACTCTATTATGGTTGTAAACGATAAAACTCTATAAGTCTGCACACTTTGTTCCTATAAAGACTACTTTTAAAGCTATAAATATTGCTGAAATATTTATGATAGACGTAAAATTTACATCGGCTTTTTGGAAAGAACTATTTACAGGGATAAATACTAATTTGAATTTCAGTATGAGTTATCATCCGCAAACAGGTGGACAAACTGAAAGGATGAACCAAATCGTGGAGTATATGCTCCGCATGTATGAAGACTACTTATACCTGGTAGAATTTGTGTATAACAATGGGTACCAAACTTCGACTAAGTTATATCCCCTTCGAAATATTGTATGGAAGAAAGTGTATGACTCCAATTAGCTGGGACAACCTGGTTGATAGACTTTGGTTGGACCAGAGATGCTCCAAGAAAAGGAAAGCACGGTAAGATAGGTATGACAAAACTTGAAAATGGCACAGGACAGACAGAAAAGTTATGCAGACTAGAAGAGAAGACACTTGGAGTTTCAAGTGGGAGATCATGTTTACTTAAAAGTCAAAGCCCAAAAGAATTCACTAAAAACTCAAGAATTGTGCCAAGTTGGCACCCAGGTTGTGTGGGCACTTCGAGATATTAGCTCGAATTGGACCCGTGGCATACCAACTTGCACGTCATACCAATCTAAAATTTCACAATATGTTTTATGTTTCTTTGTTAAAGAATTATGTCCATAACTCGATTCATGATCGATTGGACCTTGATGCAGATGGAACCAGAAGGTGAGTTCCAAGAGGAACCTCTGCGCATTCTGGACCAGAGAGAAAAGTACTTCGGAACAAGAGCCGTCGCCCAGGTAAAACTGCAATGGAAGCACTTTAGTCATGAGGAGGCCACTTGGGAGTTGGAGGGAGATTTGCGGAAATCTCATCCAACCGTGTTCCAAGAAAGGAACGAACACTGAGGACAGTGTTTTATTGAAG
Organism: Picea sitchensis; assembly: GCA_010110895.2. Classification (NCBI taxonomy): domain Eukaryota; kingdom Viridiplantae; phylum Streptophyta; class Pinopsida; order Pinales; family Pinaceae; genus Picea; species Picea sitchensis. The sequence goes on from SNQJ01S0017151.1 coordinate 79,240, forward strand.
GGGGAAAGGATGTGACATCCTCAAAAATAAATTATTTTTTAATTCGAAAATTGTTAGGAAAATTATTTCGTTTTTGGTAAATTCGAATTTGGGAAATTTTTGCCATTTTTGGCAACTCTGAATTTCAAATTTGGTAAATTGTAATTAATGATTATGACTATTGGGCAAAGATCTGATTTGAACCAACTAACTATTTGAATATGACACTTGTATGAAAACATAATATTTTATATTTATTGTAGGAGGACAAATGGAATAGCCATGTTAAAATCAATTGACCATGACTCCATGAGTGGGGAACATGTTGGAATTACCTTAGGGAAGATTGTTACAAGTGGAAAATCAGGGATTTAGGAAGCTGCGAAAATTATGAAGGAGGGAAAAATACCTAGGAAAAAATATGGTTTAAAATAGCATATGTGAGGAGGCAGGACGCTGTCAAGTATGTTGGGAAAGGAATTACCTCTTGTTGTTATGAACATTGTTCTGAAGTGTGAGACAAGGAGGAGTATGATGGGGAAACATTTTGTTTTCTTACTGTTATGAACACTACTTACTGAGTGTGAGTCAAGGAGAATATTTCTGAGGAGGAGTTCCGAGTTATCCCTCATGGATTCATGGTCATGCCAGGGGGTGAACATGACAAGTGATTTGGCTGCCCTGTTCTAAGGTTGGGAGGAACATGGCTGTTCCTTTTGTTGTCCCAGCATTTATCCAGATATGTTTCTCTACTTTCCTCTTATCATATTGTGCCATTGGAATAATTGTATATGTTTTCTATTCTAGATGATTAACTTACTGACATATGTGTTAGACAAAATTATAGATTTGTTGTAGATTACTTGTGGAAATGATTCTATTGATTAAAGACTGCATCATAGCAAGTTTTATGTTATAGGAGCAACGCTATTTTTATTATAATGAATGGACTGGTAAAATGCTTGAGTAATCTATCTATGGTAGGAATAGAATGTAAATAATACACTGCCTGACAAAGCCACTGGGTATTATATTAATCATGGCAAGGAAAAGGCTATCTTGTATAAAGTAATAATGTAGACAAGCAGAAACAAATATGAATTCTGGAAGTTTTCGATCTATCCTAAGTTCATATGTGGACAATTTATTTCAAGTTTTGTATTAATTTCAACCTGTACAAAACAAAACCCCAAATCGGGACAAAAACATTGCTAGTATAGGAATTCCTGAAATATTTATGTGACTATATGGAAGACAGTTGTGAATAAGTATGTTGCTGGGTGAATTATTTATATTGAATCGCTTT
>SNQJ01S0017151.1:80684-119857 GCA_010110895.2 Picea sitchensis
ATCCATGCCCAAATAAGTCTGCCTATAGGTATTTATACAACTACTAACAAGTTAAATATTTTAGAACCCTTTTGGGTCATTTTTACCACTACCAGACATGCAAATACATTTATATGCATATTCAGATTCAAAAGTATTTAACTGAGAAAATGCTAAACATAAATTCTGGGAAACGTTTAAACATACAAGATCATGCCTATTTTCTTAGTGGATTGGAATATGCACTCTTACACAAAAAACTAAGGGACGTTTTATTGTTTCTATAGACATCCAAGTAAGTCCAGAAATAATTTAAAATAGAATTACTTATGTGAATACTTATTGCTGCCAATACAGAGTTTTCTGAGTTATTTAAACTTCCATGTACAGGGAATTAATTTTTGAATGTCGCATAACTTGAAATCTGAGTCCTTCCATTAAAATTGACTATATAATTGGAGAAAATGATTACAATCGTATTTCATTCCATTAACGTAGAAATAAAGCCGGGTAATGAAATTTCATCATGTATGTTCCATAGTCCTAAATTTCAGTCTACAAATTAAATGAGTATACGAGCTCTACATAAAAAAAACATTGTATTCCATGATACATTAATAGTAGAGTCCTAATCCATCGTGGGGGTTTCCCCTCTATTTCCTTATTAATTTTAAAATGCAAATAAACAATTGATAGGAATTCTGGTGCAGAAATTAATACAATTATCCTAGAGGACACTTGTGTCTTTAGAGTAAAAACCTCGATGGTTAATTTCTCCCTTTGAAGGCCATAAGGTGGAACTCGAGTACCTTTCGAATAAGGTCTCGTAATTGTCCAGTCCGATGATAAACCCCTCACTGCAAGAGAAGATTCAAGATATATCAGATTTATGGAAATAGATCAGCAACAATGAATATAATTGGAAATAGAAAACAATAAAAGAGTAATGATCATAACGTTTTTCTTATGCGACAAAAATAAATTAAGTATGAACAATCACTTAGCTTGAAATTACTGGGGTTACTCACCTCATTGTAGACGCTGATCGAATCATCCTTTAGTGACAGGGAGGAGTGGGTTACGATTTGGTTGATGGGTACCCTCGCCACATAAACAGGGGTCCCATCATTATTCATTGTGACCAAACATTTATTAAACCAATATTCATTATGTAGTAAATCTTCTTAACATTCTGTAAATAAGTGCCACCTATTTATTTACATAATCCAAGGCGATAAATTATACATAGTATAAATCATTTATCACGGAATTTCCCATGTCGGAGTCTGATAGAGTTGTAAGTTACGGGCCCGAGGTAAAAGAGGAAATGACAGAAAATAAAAAAGTACAGACATAGTGGAGTTCTGAGTATGATTAGAACTATCCTTTTAGGATAATAGAGTAGGGATTTCCCAACATAAGAAAAAATCCTAGACCAATGCTTTTGAACAAAATGCATAAGACAAGCGTAATAAAGCAATGCTTTCGAGAAACTCATACGAAATGAATTAACACTATAATATTTAATCCACAGAGAGAGTCAGATGACTGCAATAACTTCCTGTATAAGACGATGTATGTAGCCATAACCTATCACAAGTCAACACAATAACTAGAGCCGCAGAAATTAAGGTTCGACCATACAACAAACCATTGTGGGGAAGGTAATTTGGTCACAAGTTCCGAATGTATAAATTCAAGCCCATGGAATTCAGTACAAGGTTAGGAGTTCAGGACAATCATACACAAACCTGGAATATCAATCAGACTAAAGTAAGTGAAAGAAATTATATAACCATGGGCGTTATAATGATTCTTTACCTGTGCAGGATCTTGCGATATAGAGTCATATGGGACGAAGGTTCGATACCCTCACAGAGCGAGACCACAGTTAGACCTAATGGTACAAGCACCAAATTAAAATAATGAGAGGTTCCTCATTAGAAACTATTCAAGAAAGGTGTTCAAGCAATAAAACCCTATAGTAGCGAATGGTCGTACTCATGGGTTAGATGAGACCACTAGCCACTATGAGATGGGGCTCGGCTTTGTCATACAAAACCAGGTTAATGGTATTCCAAAAGCTTAAGAGTAGAGAGAACAAATACATATCTTAATCAAATAATTACAGAGACCATCCCAAACAATTTCATGACTGACCTGTCCCAAAAAATTAATGTAACTCGGCCATAAAGGTTACCACTGCTTACCTGGTAAAGTAGTGTCAGTTGGGTGAGTAAATGTTTGGTGCTTACATAAGAAAGGAGAGCACTTCCTTGCCGGGGTTACACACTGAATGCAGTTGCAGAATTATCGCATAAATATTTCTTCCTGAAGATACACACACCGCATAGGAGAAAAATGATCAATAGCCTTGGGAACCCATTCCTGATGGATTAATGGTAAGAGTTACATATGGTATGAAGACCATGTGATTAGGGAGAGATTTCAGGAATTCAATGGGCACGAAAGCCGAGTGATGGGCCAAAAGAGTATGTTGCAAGAGATAATTTAAGGTTGTAGACAAAGCTATAAATCTACAGTTCTTGTCAACATTTATGGTGAAAATAAGGACATCCCAGTTAGGGATATGGTCTAGCCTCCCTAGATGTCTATGTTTCGCCTCTTGGCTCCTTCCCACCGGGTCGTTGATCCTTACACCAAATTCGGTACCATGGGATCATTAAACCAACCAAGAAACAAGTAGTGGGTGCCAACTGTGAACCTTAACCACCTTAGCATAGCATCATGCACACCAAGTTCATTTAATTAGAGAATAGGTGTAATAGGGACACTACCCTCTTGTAAACTAGAGTGGGCCTACCTTACCAATTGATCGTTGTGGTTACACATTGTAGGAAACTAGTTCATGGGTATGTCATATGAGTCAACTCAGGGAAATGGAGGCTGCTAAAGAAGACACATGTTTACATAATCATTCTATGAAAATGAAATTCTAAGATGCATTTATTTATATAGTTCTGTGATACCAACAGAAGGGAAACAAAAGGTGTGTGTGTATATATATTTATATATATGATTGTGTTACAAGTAGATTTAAGTCCTAAGTAAGTACTTGTTAGTTATTAGGTTACTAATTTACTCTATCTCAACTTGCAGAGGAACAACCAACTAATATGATGTGCATGTTTGATGACATTCGTTACCTAGATAATCTACCCAAGGGTGATCAGTATCATGATGATCATGAGGCTGAAATAGAGGTGGACTATTCAAAGAAATCAACATCATGTCGTTGGTAGGAAGAAGATCAGTTACAACTCAGATATGACAATCAACCTTTTCACAAAAATCATGACATCGATGAGTAAAAAGAAAAAAAAATTCAGAGTAAGGGAAAAATCTTTGCCCTTATGTTTCTCATCTTTTCAATTTCTGAAAAGAAACTCTAGGCAAGTTGTAAATAGTGAAGATAATTTTTTTTTTGATGAGTCAGTAGAGGATGTCATTGATGACATGGGATCTGTTTTAGACCCAAAATCAAAGTCACTAATTTCCCTTGATTTTCAAAGTCCAGAACTCGAAACAAGATTTGAATCAGTGGAATGTAATTCTGTACCATTATATTATAATTCATTTCAAATTTTGAAGGAGAGTCTTCATCAAGTGTTGAAGGATAAACACATAAAAAGTCAGGAAATTTCATTTGAATCGATGCAACAGTCTTGTCTGTCTTTTCAGGATCCAATAGTTGATCGATTGGATGACCTGTGCGGTCAAAATCATTCTTCATTCGCCAATCATGAGTTGAAAATTTGTTATGATCTTGACATGGTCAAGCAATCAACTTCACAATCTAGTTCAACAACAGTCTTACTGCTAAACCTATCAGAACATTTGCAGCCATATAAACCATTGCATGAGGATGCAAATAGCATATATACAATGCCAGATCATGTTGTTGACTTGTCGAAATTTAAAAATCAAGAAATAGGTTAGTTCTACCTTGATCCTATAGTCACCTATATGGAGAAATGTTTCACTGCAGAGCCCCAATCTATCTTAGGCATTACTTTTGTTCTTCAGGATTGTCGAGGTCTCTGTTGTAAAGATCAATCATGTTTTCAGCAGTGGCCATTATACTTTGTAGTTTTGAATCTATGAACAAAAGGTCAGTTGCCATTTTGACTATGCTATAAAGAAGTCAAGCAGTCCACTGGTCCCAATAGCTACTTGATTGGCTTCATTGGAATTTTTGTATTATTTGATTTAGCATGATTTTCAACAGTTTAGGGTAGGTAGGAGAATGTGAATAAGCTCAACATTGTGAAAATCTCTTTTTCAAGAGTGTTCATTTTGGTTTGGTTTCAGTGGAAAGGTCAAAACAGGGACAGGTTGTAGAATAAGATTTTGGGATTAGCCCAATGAATAAAGCACCGGTGTGCATGTTTAGAGTCCAGTGGTTCTTGACACCTCCTGAAAGAGCTTCCATCCCCAGGTGGAGCCTATGTTAGGGTCCTATAATTATAGGAGATCTGATGATTCAGATATCATTTGTGGGTCTCATGATGAAGTTCTTGGTTTGTTGGTATCTCCATTGTTTCCATTTCCCCGCCATCCATTTCGCCAGGATCCTCCACCATCCTACTGCATCCTTCATCCACCACTGCGCCCTTCAGTCCCTCACCCTTCGTTCCTTCACCCCTTCACCAATTTTATCCCTGGACGAATAAACAAACTTAGGTTAAAAGAAAAATCAATTGGTTAATAATGTTAGTAATAAGTTTAGTGTAGTTAGAATAAGTTAGACTAATTATTAATTAGTTAATAATTAAGTTAAGTTGATAGTTAGATTAGACTAATTAATAATTAATTAATTAATAATTAATTAATTAATAATTAAGTTAGGTTGATAGTTAGATTAGACCTATTAATAATAAATAAATTATTAATTAATAAATAATTAAGTTAGCTTGTTAGTAATTTATGAATTGTTAATTAATTAAATGAGTAATTAAGTTAGTAGTTAAGTTAGTTATAATTAAATGATAACATTAATAAAATAAAAAATAAAAAAAAATTACGAAAATCGAACAAAAATTATAAAACATATAAAAAACAAATTAAAATAAAAACATAGATTAAATACAAAAATTTAAAAATATAACACAAATAATTAAAACAAAATATAAATAAAACATAAAAATTAAAACATATAATAAAAAACAAAATACACCACGGATGGGGTGACATGCGGCACCGTGGCGGTGACACCAGGGCCAACACTTAGTTCGGGTTTAATTGTTGATGGCCTCCACCCACACATTAGCATTTACGATGGTGGACGGCCATAGCAGGGGCCATACGACGGAGGGACTTCTCCCTCGCACGACCATTTACACCACATGCACACTCAGATTGAAAGAGGATATGGGAGGACAGATGACTCTGGTGTATGGTTATGTGTTTTCTTGCACGACCGGGAAGAGCGGGAGTGCTCCTGCTTTGTCTATGCTCTTCGCTTGGACGCTCACCACATTTTCTTTGCATTCTGTTAAGGATTACCAGGGCTGTTTGTTTTTGCGTGTGCCACGAAAGGGAAGGTCTGCTTGCGCTTCGCACCCACTATCGTCCTGGACTTATAGTTTATCACTGCAATTGCTTGGCACTTGCATTCACCCCCTGGACGCAATGTCTAGAAAGCGAGGGAGGCCTCGCCGAGGTTATGCCTGGGAGGCCCATAAGGCGCAATGGAAACGAAAGGACAAACTAGAACGAGCTCTGGCTTTGGCATCCTCCATTCTTAGGAAGAGGGCTCGGGATGAGAGGCGGGCGTTGCTCGACACAATTGCAGAGCCGGGAGTTGGTTGCAGCAGGAAAGACAAGGCATTTAAGCCGAGTGAAAAGAAGGAAGCTGAGACCGAGGATGTGTTTCCCACCTGTGTAGTGGAGGAGGACCCGTTTATGGGGGACATGCCGAGTGTTCAGAAGCCCCGCGCCATGGAGACGACCAGAGTTTTGGCAAGGGAAGATGACTTCCCTGGTTGCATTGTCGAAGAAATTCCCTGGCCGGGCGACTTGCAAGCAACGGGTGACAAGAAGACAGTGGTTGCAGAGGGTAAAGCGGTGCAGAGGGAGCTCGCGTTTGGCATTGGTGAGGCAATGGAATTGAGGACTACTCCTCCTAGTGGCTCGGGTGGCAGAATGCATGGCTCTCTCCTCAATGACGAGCACTTTGACTTGGTGTTCGGGCTCCGAGGCCACATGTCGGACCTGGAACATAGGGCCCTCCTCATGGGCCAGCGCATGGAACTGCTCCTCGATGCGTTTTTCGGTGCTCCAGCTTAGCGGAGGTGCCCCCTATGCGAGAAGGATTTTTCCATTCGGGTGAGGACCACGTGGCTGACTGGCGAAGGAGACAAGTCACCAGGTGCCTAGGTTTTTATAATTTCCTGGTTTTTAGTTTTATTGTGTAAATGTTTTATATGCATTTGGACCATGAGCATCTGTCCTGGTTTCCTCTGGGCAGGACAGATGCTACTTTCCTTTGTTTATTATCGTATAACTGCTATCTGCTCCCCACTTATGCTGGTTTCCGGATACCGGCAACATTTTTGGTGACTTTAGCCATGCCACTGTATATTTTGTCAAAGTTTTGTGCTAATCTAATATAGCAGGTACTACTCCTTTTTATTTAAAAATAAAAAATAAAACACAAAATACATAAAACAAAACAAAAACACATAATATAACAAATATAATAAGCAAAAACAAAAATTAAAAAAATAAATAAACAAAAACTAAACTTATACACACACATCCCAAATAAAACTAAAATCAACGACCATAAATAATTCTGGACCCCCCCTTGCCATCTGAACTTTAACGAGAGGGGGGGGTCTGATATCCAAAACCACCCTGAAAATTGTAATTTAATTTATACTATAAACTAATTTAAATTTTATTTACAATCGACTACTTTCAAATAAAGCATCATGAACTATTCCAAAAAGAGTTGACTGAATAGTATTACAACCAAGATATAACTATGTTTTAGGCTAACAATGGTAACATAAAATAAATCATAGTTAACAATGATAATGTTAGTGCCTTTTCAAGAAACTTATTCATAATATGTTTTGGAAATAATAATTCTATGTCTACAACCATTTTATTTTTGTTATTGTTGAAGAAAATAATTTACCAAAAATATAGTTTTATTGATTTTCAAATTATATTATCAAATATCGTAATTTTAGATTACCATTTTAGAAATTATAAAATTATTATAAAAAGTATATATAGGAGAGAAAAATTAAAGGTAAAAATGATTTTATATATGGATATTTTAAACTTTGAATTTACTTCAAACATCTAACAAAATTGGAAAAATTATTAATTAAAAATAATTAGTTTTACCTATTTTTATAAAAGTTTAAAATATAGCTTTTTTTGAAGTATTGATTATTAATGTATTCAAATATTCACAAATACAAGTTTTTTATTTAAATAAATTTTAAGATAATATTTCATTATTATTGTCTCTTGTTTTATAAATGATATTTTGAATAAATATAAGAAGAATATTTGTAATAATTTAAGTGTTTGCAATAATGAAACAAAATTATTTACATTTTAATTTAATAATATAGAAAATTAAAATTAATAAAAAAAAAAAAACTAAAATTTTAATTTAAAACTTTCTATGCCAAACTCATTCTAATATCCCTATTCCCAATCTCCCATTTCATTGACATTGAAGTTACATAAAAGCTCCCAAGTTCCTAGAACAATTATCATTTCAATCTCATTTTCAATCTCCCATTTCATTGACATTGAAGTTACATAAAAGCTCCCAAGTTCCTAGAACAATTATCATTTCAATCTCATTTTCAATCTCCCATTTCATTGACATTGAAGTTACATAAAAGCTCCCAAATTCCTAGAACAATTATCAGCTAATCAAAAACATTTCCATTCCCAAATTCCCAAAAACTTGATAAACAAGTTCCTACAACCTTATATATCTTATCGAATCTATTAGCATCTCCATTGTCCCAAAATATTTCCGTGCGTATATATCTTATCGAATCTATTAGCATCTCCATAGTCCCAAAATATTTCCGTGCGAACAAATACTTTAGCTGCAAGATGCAGCCTAGTAAGCTATGTGTTGTTTCTAATTCAGTCGTCCGTGCTATTGTTGTTGTAATGTTGGGAGTTGCAATAACTGCAGCACTACCACTGGTGCCAGTGTGTGAGGCCAGAGAGCAACTCATATATAATTTCTACAAGAAAAGCTGCCCATCTGCTGAGAGCATTATTCAACAAGTGATGAAGAAATACATAGGCATAGATCCAACTCTAGTGGCCTCTCTATTGAGACTATCCTACCATGATTGCTTCATGAGGGTATGTTAATTGTTTCAATGTGTACATACATTACTGTGTGTGTCCAAGACTTGGATTTCAGATCTTATACTATGATAATTAACGTAATCTGGATTGGTGCTACTGCAGGGTTGCGATGCATCAGTGCCTCCTGGAATTCTACACAAACAACATGGCAGAAAAGGGCTGCAATCCCTAATCTCTCCCTGCGTGGATTTGAAGTTATTGACAATGTCAAGACAAAAATAGAGGACATATGCCCTGGAGTGGTCTCATGTGCTGACATTCTCTCTCTCGCTGCACGCGATGCTGTTTCTGCGGTATTCATAATTTAATATCATCAGTTTATGTTCATTGCACTGGAGACACAAATCTGTGTTATTTTACTTAAAGTACAATTACATATATCCATTTAAACCTTGTTACAGCTTCCCTCCATGTTATGAAAAAAATTCCTTTCCTCGTGTGATGGTATGCTTGTTTTTCTGGATTCATCCTATGACTTTTTAGGTGTACGTTTGAGACCAGACAATTTGACTTCCGGACTCTTCCTACGAGTTTTTAGGTCTACTTTAGAGATCAGACAATTGTTGAAATAAAGATATCGCTGGAAACATGGAGCTGAAGCCTGCCCTCTGCAACGTCTGGTCCGAAACATATATAAAGAACAATGGAAATATGAGTTTCTTAGGTCTAAGTTCAAGATCAGACAATTGCTTGGTTCGAAACATATATTTAAAGACTGGCTAAAATACAGCTCTTCCAGTTCAAATTCCTAAGCACCACAATGGTCTGGGTTCCGGAAACATATAAATAAAGATTGGTTGGAAATATGAGTTTTTAGGTCTAAGTTCAAGATCAGACAATTGCTTGGTTCGAAACATATATTTAAAGACTGGTTGGAAATATGAGTTTTTAGGTCTGAGTTCAAGACCAGACAATGGTCTGCTCCGAAACATATATTTAAAGACTGGTTGGAAATATGAGTTTTTAGGTCTAAGTTCAAGACAGACAATTAAACAATTATTTGATGTCAAACATAAACTTAAAAACCAGTTGAAAATATAGAGCGATTTATGAGGGTGGAGAAATATAGAGCAAATTGTTCAATATTTCCTCCCACCCCACCAATTTGCTATGTATTTTCCCATCCCGTGCAGGGAAATATAGAACAATTTGCTCTATATTCCCCAGCCTCATTAACTGTTCTATAATTTGCTTTATATTCCCTTCTGGCCCCAGATTCATCACATCAGTTTTTAAATCTAGGGTTTCGACTACTTCCTACCTCACCCGGATTCATCCCACCCATCAATTTTATGTCTAAATTTGAGACTGATCCAAAAACTGATGTAATGAATGAATCCAGAAGAACAGAAATATTTTTCGTGCTCCTATCGATTCTAAATAAAGGGTTAAGATAGATAAAGCTATGAGTCCGTCCATGTGATGGCGCAAGCATCCATCTGAACCGTCTGTTCTACAGGAGTTTGTCCCGTCCGAACACAGGACGAAGGAGCACTGATGTTGAGCAGTACCCCACCATCCCGCAGCGCCTTTAACTTCAGCTGAAGGATCTTTTCGCTAGTAAAGGGCTCAACGTTGTAGGACTTAGTTGTGCATTGTGGTACCTGTCAATCCAAATCTCAGCTAGATCTATAAATAATGCAATGCAATAATATATCAATTTTTCTACAGATATTATATGTTGATCATCCTATGGTACAGGTGCGCATACTATTGGAGTAGGGCACTGTAGTTCGTTCAGCAACAGACTGTACAACTTCGGTGGAAGCAGAGATCCTATGGATCCTTCGCTGGACAAGTCCTACGCAGAGCAGCTTAAGGCTCAGTGCAAAAATTTAGCGGATAGTACAACGACGGTGGCAATAGATCCTGGCAGCTCCCTCACCTTCGATAGCCATTATTTCAGTAACCTGGAGCTAAGCAGAGGGCTCTTCCAGTCAGATGCCGCGCTTCTCGCCAATTTCATTTCGAAGGCATACGTTCAGAAACAAAAGGATCAAACTCAATTTTTCAAAAACTTCAAAGTCTATGTAAATTGGATGGGAGAAATCGAAGTGTTCAGTGGGAGTGCAGGAGAAATTCAGAAACAATGTGCTTTTGTAAAACGACCTGATGATTCCAAACCAGAGAACAACTATGGTCTCTAGAATATTTTATATAGAAACGTTTCATTTAAAGAAATCTTGGAAGTCTTCTGATATTTCCATGGCAGCTTGATTTACTCTGAACAGTTTCAAATCACTTTTTATCTTTATTTACGTCGCACATTTTTTAAAGCGGGACTTTTATTGATATTTACATGACACGTGGATTTATTATGAGAACTTTCAGATCCATTTTTATGTTTATTTAGGTTCTTGTGGGTTTTGTTTTGAAATTATATTGAGAGTTACGTTTTTTTTGTTTTTTCAAAGAGAAAAAAAATTAAAAAATTACTTATATTAGTAAATATAAAAATTTCTTTTACAAAACACTGCCCACACAAGTTCATAATTATTTCCTTTTACATAATCATATCTTGTAAATATATATAAACCAAGATATAAGATCTTCCTAATTTTTATAATGCAGATTTTAAAAAATAAACTTTTTCTCTTTCAAAAAATATTATATATAATTGCTATCATAGTTTTTCAAAACTCTTTGTATGTATTCCTTTCCTTTTGCATGGTATATCACACCTTTTATATGTACTAGTTTATTATATCAAGATATTTTATAGCCTTCTAGTTCTAATTCATATGTTCATTTTACTTCATAGTGGTTATGAATTAATAGGGTTTGAGTAACTTGTGATGTTGGATAGAGTTTTAATTTTATTTTATTTATTTTATGGTGTTATATATATGTTCTTAGTGTTTTGTGAATGTTGTCAAAATATAATTTTGTGAATGTTGTCAAAATATAATTGACTTCTTTTTGACATAGAATTTTTGAGAAAGTTCTAGTTATTGGGAAATATTTATTCACTATTGGATGTATATGAATGAGATATAAATAGTTTATAGTTTATGATCAAGGACTATTTTTCTTTCTGTAATATATTTTTTCTAATATTTTGTATAAAGGAAATAAAAAAATACAAATTATCACAAATTTATTTAATAAGCTTTTATAGCTAATTTTATTCATAAATTTAAAAAATAAATCTCATTTGTCTGTTCATTCATTCTAAAAACATTTCACTGGCATATATTTTACATTTACACATGATGATTAACGCCTCACTAAAACCTAATTCGCTTCCATCTGACCTTAACAGTGTAAGTGATTACTTGTGATTCTTTTAGAATTTTGTTTATATGCTTGAAAAGCATTAAGAGAAGCTTTCCAAGATCACCATACTCCTTTGTTGAGTTAAGAGGTTAGAAGGTTGGTAGCAGGATCAATATTTTGAAATGAGATCTAATATGGGTATAGGTTGGCCCCATAACTAAGAGAGCAGATTTATATCTTCAACCTTCTTAGTGTCACAAAGGTGACACACCCTTTCATCCCATGGTGTTTTTAGGAATTGACCAACTTCAGCCACTAAGTGAGCCTGTGAGAATTTGTTCTTATCTTATAATGCTTATTTTTTCTTTTACACTTAAGTAAAAAAACAGAGGATAATTTTGATCTCTAGATTTTCATTAGGTTGATTACATCTTTATAATACCTTAATTTTCTTTTCCCCTAACTCTTTATCACACCCACATTTTTTCCTTTTAAATTCATTTGACATTTTTTTAATAGTATCTTTATTCTCAAAAATGGTTTCTTCCATTATTCCTCAATAGTTTAGCCAAGATTTGCTGCCTCATGCTATCCCTCAGCTTGAGTCGCATGGTGGTTATGACTTGGTTTTGAAGTAATTTTAGGTAGCTTCTTGTCTCCATGTTGTTTAACTTGTTCTTATACATTAGGTATCTAGTCACAGCCATACTCTCAGTTAGGAGAGGCTATTTTTACGAGGAGGGTTGGATAGGGTGTATTTCCTTTTAATTTTGAGATTATAGGTTATAAAATTCTTTTTTGTATTTGCTCTATATTTCACCAGGATTCATGAGACTCACAGCATTCCCATACCTTCACATCCATATATAATAATGTGTGTAACAAGAGTCTCAAAGAGGAGTTTCTTCCTATCCCTGATCCCAAAGTTCAGCTTGATTTACGATCATTTTCAAGCCCATAATAATCTCTCCATCCCCCAATAATCCTTTCTCTCAATGCTATAACTCCAATTCAAGTTTGTGGTGAATATCAATCTAAGATATTTGTATGAATTCACTTCCTTGAAGTTGTTGTTGTCATATACAAAGGTATCATAAGGGATCTCATTGGATTTTATAATCATGACCTTAGTCTTATCAGTATTAATAGCCATACACATATTGGAGCAAAAATCCTGAGGACTTTAGTTGGTTTTCAAGATCATGGGGGACTCCTTACCATAAGAATGATAATTTCATCCAAGATAAAGAAGAAGATTGATGACTATAATTAAATGCTTGTGAAAAGCTGTTATATGTGTTTCTTTTAAAAGATAAGTATTGATTTTAATTTTATTTCAAATTTTAAAAAATAAATCTCATTTTGTTCCAATTTATCTATCTTGAAATAGTCTTTTACCTATATAGATGAGTTGTGAAAGTGTTATATGTGTTGCTTTTAAAAGATATTTTAATTTTATTTCAAATTAAAAAAAATAAATCCTATGTTGATCCCAATTCATTTATCTTGAAATGGTTTTTTAGCTATATAGATGAGTTGTGAAAGTGTTATATGTGTTACTTTTAAAAGATAATTTATTGACTTTAATTTTACTCTTAAATTTAAAAAAAACAAATCCTCATTTGTTCCAATTTATTTATTTTGAAATAATCTTTTAGCTATATAGATGAGTTCTGAAAGTGTTATATGTGTTACTTTTACAATATAGTATTGATTTTAATTTTATTTCAAAATAAAAAAATAAATCCCATTTGTTCCAATTTATTTATCTTGAAATAATCTTTTAGCTATATAGATGAGTTGTGAAAGTGTTATATGTATTTCTTTTACAATATCTTATTGATTTTAATTTTATTGTTATATGTGTTTCTTTTTAAAAAGATACCTTATTGATTTTAATTTTGTCAAATTTAAAAAAATAAATTTATCGAGCCCCAATTTATTTATTTTGAAATAATCTTTTAAAGTTATATAGGATGAGCTGTGAAAGTGTTATATGTGTTAATTTTTAGAATATAGCATTGACTTTTAATTTCATTTCAAAATAAAAAATAAATCCCATTTGTTCCAATTATTTTATCTTAGTCATATTTTAGCTATATAGATGAGTTCTGAAAATGTTATATGTATTTCTTTTACAATATCTTATTGATTTTAATTTAATTTTGAATATAATTATTGTTTGGTAGTAAATATTTTTCTTTTCTTATAAATGAATTATATATTTATTATATTTGATATATATATATATATATATATATATATATATATATATATATATATATATATATATATATATATATATATATATATATATATATATATATATATATATATATATATTTTATTTTAAACTGGTTGTTTTTATCTAAATATATATATTTTAGTTTTATTTAAACTTGTTGTTTGGTAATTCATTCTCCACCTCCATTTTCTTTTTTTTTTATAAAATCAATTATTATTTTAGTTCTTTTCTTAAATTAATATATTTTATGTCTATTCTCAATTTCTAACAATCCTTAGATTAGGAAAAGATCTATTAAAAATATGGTACTTTAAGGAAGTAATAAAGTTTTTCCCACTTTTAAAGACCTCTTTCAATATTTATTCTTTGACATTCATACTTTGACAGAGATATTAGGGTGTTAAATAACAAGACTTTCTTACCGAGATTTAAAAAAAATCTCCTACTTAGTTTATCAATAAACCTCCCATACCATATCTATATATTAGCATTCTCTCAAATTTTGATCCTAATTAGTTTATCAATGAACCTCCCATACCATATCTATATATTAACATTCTCTCAAATTTTGATTACATTACTTATAGAGATTAACATGTTTCTTATGAACATTTATTAGTGTCCCCTAACATTGACTATGGTTGTGACGTTTTTCAATATTTTTATTCAAGTGTGTGATAAGCTTGCCAATAGTTAGAATGAACAAGGTTAACATGAAACTATATTTCATATGTTATTATCCCTTAGAAATAGGTACACATGGAGATGGAGGACAAATTGCTAGAGTATAGTTGATTAGATGTTACCTTCCCTTGGAAAAGGTACATGTTGTTTTCCCTTGGAAATATAGATAAATGGTAACTTAGTATAAATTATAAAAAATAATTTTAACTTTGTGGATGTAAAAATGGATAACTTAATGTGAACTTTAACTATGCTTGGAATTAAAAATGTAAAATGGTATGCATATCTATTTAGTATAGCATAATTATGGTACATTAAAAAGCATGAAAAATGATCCATGTTAGTGAAACTATTTAAAGATTAAATTGCAATAAGTCTAGTGATTTCCAAAAGGGAAAGGGAATGTTTAATCCATTACTAACTTACATGCATTTTGGTACATTGTTAAAATAGGTAAATAACATGAAAATATCTTTTTTTATGCACTTAGTCATGTGGATTTGGTAAAAAAGTGTCTAAAAATGTAAATGTTATGTATATTAATCATGTTAGGATTTCTAAAATCCTAACAAAAACATAAAGAAAATATCTTAATATAAATATGTATTTATATACATTTATATTTTTAAATTTTAATTTATATAATATATAATTATATAATAAATTCAAAGTAATAATTAAATTCAAGGATAATATAAAAAATATATACTATATAATAATTCAAAGTAATGATTAAATGAAGGATAATATAAAGTGGAAATTTAAATGGCATGCAGAGAAAGAGGAAGGTTACCATTTAATGTACCAATTTACAACAAGCCATTACTTAAATCCATATGTTGATTCTTTTTCATGTTGGTTGTGAATTAATAATGGAACTAGCCCTCTTGGTGGGTAGTGAATTTGAGATCTTAAAAAGGACATTGTTAAATAGATGATAAATCTATTGTTAGTTGCTGAGTCATGGGGTGATAAGATATTATTATTAATATGCTGCAACATACACATGCATATGAATAGGGATGTATTATTAATGTATCTTTGTTAAATTTATTCTCTAGGGAAAATCCTACTATATTACTCTTGAGAAATTTGTGAGTGAAAGATAGTGGTAAATCATTTCCTATGTCACATCATATATTTAAATCATTTTCATATTTAAATTGTCTCCAAGATAATTTTTCTTAATTTTATTTGAAGCTTTCTTCTTTGTCATTCAAATGGTTTTTGTCTCATGGATATGCATACATTGTCTAATTCATTTATCTTTGTTATTTATGTAAAATAGAAAATTAAGAAAATGTCATTTAAGACACCAATAAAAGACTACAAAATAGGTGTAACCAATAAGACATTATATAATTGAATATTTTGTAATATTAAAAATTTTTAAATATATTTTATATAAGAAAAACATATCTTAACATGCCTTAAGTAGGTGAATGTAACAACACGAAAGTATAATTAAGATTTTGTGTCTCTCAATAAGATGGATAAAGTTTCTAATTCATTGCCATCCATAACCCTAAGGGAGACCCTTGTGATGACCTTTGTGATAGAAACACAAGTTCATCGATTGATAGCATTATAATGACTTAACCCGAACCTCCGTTTATTTAACAACAACATAAGTGACAAACTATTAATCATATATATTATTATAGTTTGTTTGGTCAACACTAATCATGCTTGGGGATAATAAAGCAAGGGTGGTTGACAGTTAATAAATTTTTGTTCTGAGCGTAGCCTACGTTCATAATAACATATGTTCCTTTTTCACTCATGGAAGTATCTCCCTGTGACAAGTGTGCTTTTCTTGGAGTAAGATTTGGGAGGGTAAGTCCCAAAAATTCCATGCAATTTCCTCGTTTCCAATTCATTGTTAGGAGAATTCTAGAGGAAGGGGAGGTTACATGTTGGTTCACTAGGGTTTTGTTTCTTTGTTCTTAGTTTTCCTTTACCATAATCATGATGTGTGTGTTTCCTATAACACCTTTAAACTTCATATCCCTTTGCTCTGGCTTGCTCCATCATTGAAGTTATGGTTATAATCTTGTTTGGAGTCCTTGTCTTTACGTGGTTTAATAGTGCCATTACAAGCTCTCTTGCGGGTGAGAAACCTAATTTCCTACGTGCATTTTCTTTCTCCTAGATAAAATTTAGTTGTTGTTGCTACCATAATGCTATTCCGAGTTTTTATATATGGAGAGAGCCATGGAGTATTCTAGCATGAAACTTGGTCTCGGTTTGTTTATTGTTTCTTGTTTCTCCTCATATGATAGAATTTATTTGGATAATTTGGATAATGATGGAGCCCTTTGTTGTTTCCCCGAGTGGCACCTAATGAGAGGAGAGATTTTTCATTGGTTGTTTGAGGAGTTCTATAGGAAATTGAATTTTGACCAGAGTTATTTATTGTAATAGTTTCATACCCTATCTTTTCGTTATTTATGTATGTAAGTTTGAGTTTTCTTTTATAACTTGTTTATGGGTTATTGTAGGTATTGTTTGACCAGAAAATGGTAGGGTTTCTACACAAAAAATATTTATTTGAAAGTCTTGTAAGTATTTCTTGGTTTTGACAACCTTTTTCCTTTTGCGATGAGATAATTTTCTTGGGTATTATACTAACTTTATTTATTGTGTCCTTTGCTGGTAGGTAATGGCTCGAATCCTTGGCCAGGGTACTCAACAATTAAAAAGGAACTTTTATTTCCATCACATGCCCTTGATGTGAATGAAGATTCATACCCCTCTTTGGTTTCGAAGTTAGTTAGATGGTTAATTCAGTTAAACCCATTTCAGTTTATAGCTAGTTTTCTCTGTAATTGTGTAGTTTTCATATGAAAGAGGGTCATATAGTTTTTCATTGGAGTTTAAATTTAGGATAGATTATTTTGTATCTATATTAAAAGGGGTTTTAAATTTAGGATAGATTATTTTGTATCTATGGAGTCACGTTAACACCATTTGTGTTATTGATAAATTATTTTATAAAGGAAACTCCAAGATTTTGCCACGATAACCATACTTATCAGTTTCTTTTAATGAAATACATAACTTTATCATTTAGTTATATAATGATCATAACAATGACATCGTTGTCTGCTCTTCAATTCGTGCATTATATGTATGAATTCTTCTCTATGCATATTTATTCTAGAGATTTCTTATGGCCATGTTTATACATTTCTCCTATTTGTTGCATGTACTCAATTTTCTACCTTTGTGTATGTTTTGAAGTTATCTATGAGAATAGATATATCATCCTTGATATTAGTCTGTTCATTGCATATAAACTAACTTGTCTCTCTGTTTCTTTATCATAAAAGATCTATTGGATTTACATATAGTATGTTTAAAACACTTCACATCATATATAGATAAAATCATTATCGTAGATATTTATCATGGAAAATATATAGTATAATGATACATTCTAGCAATGTTATATATATTGATATATTAGATTGAATGACAATTAAAATACTAATTGAATAACTATAACTTATATCTTGACACTAAGCAATTCGAAATAGATTATACATAGAATCTTGAAGAAACAATATTCAAATTCATATTGTAAATAAACATGTAACTGAATTTCCTTAGGGCAAAACACACTTAAAATGGGTTGTTCCTCTCAACCTTAGAACATAGCTTCTCTGATATGGAATTAAAAATGAAATGAATAAAAAATAAATACAATAACACGTAGATATTGATAACATCAATAAATATGCAGTTGAACAATAACTTCTATTGAATAAATAAAAACTGTAAAATTGTAAAATGAAAAACTCGAAACAAATTGCTCGAATGGTGGTAGCCGTCTATGAGAAGAGATGTGGTCGCTATGTGCATCCCTCCTCGAGAAGAATGATTACAATGAGACTTGAGAGTTATTTCTAACATTATTCATGAATGAAAAACTCATACATCCAAAACCTAACCCTAGGATATGAAATGCCAAAGTTATGTGGGCCCCAATGCATAAGTTGGTGTCAACTTCCTAGGGTCGTGAATTTTGCATAGGGACCTTCGCTTTAGGCATGTGATAGCCTGTTGGAAATATTTTTCGAGAAATACACATTATTCCATAAAATATAACCATGTTTACAACTTGACTATGGCAAGCCAAAAAACATATTTTTTAAGGACCCAAAACGGACCTAGAAGTACAAAAAACATGTACTGACATGAAACTCTGAAATAAATACTTGAAGTAGGACCACCAATACCATCCACCGGTGCTCGGTGTATGGATTTAGGATAGCCCCGGAAGTGAAGAACCTACAATTACAAAGAAAATGTCATCATTACATAGAAATGTACTGAACTAAAACCAATAAGAGTAGCCATTAGAATAGGTGGGTGGCCACCCATATCCACCTAGATTAATCCTCCCCTCTTAGGAAGAAATATTTTAAATTGTAATAAGTCCTGTAATAGATGATGAATTTTTTGTTGAATTTGTCCATGAGTGAGCCACTTGCCTTGGTGCAGTGAGCTCTACCTTGACAACCTCGGGATCAATATGGATCCTTTGGTCGGGCGAGTGCCCTTGAAATGTGTGTCCACTATCTCATTAGTCGATGACTTGCTGAGATATGTTGGTATCAACTATTTTCTGATCTCGGAGGTGTCTAATAATTGGGGAAAATATGGTCGAAGGAGATCTACATTGAAAAACTGAAAGTGCAAAATCCAAGGAAGGGGGGAATTTTGAGCTCTAAAAATTGTCACCCATAGCCTTGATGATAATGTAAAGCCCATAGAGAAGTGGACAGCTTGCAAATTGCCTCTTTGTACTTAACCAAACCCCTTGTCTCCCACCTGAAACATGTGTGGTACTTGGTGTTGATCATGGAGTTGTTTGTACCTAGTATCAGTCAAGTAAAAATATCATGGACTTACAGGATGTGCTGAATGTGCTCAATGAATCAATTGGATTTTTCAACCTCAGACTGAACATGGGAATATTATTTATGTTTGTGTTGATGCAAGAGGTAGTGCAACATTAATTGGACCCAAGGGTTGGAATACCAACACCACCTGAAATGGGATATGGCTTCTATGGAGATATGGAGAGCCAAGCAATTTGTGATGAAAATAGGGAAGAATCTCATCCCAAGTACATGGATTCTTTGAGTTATACATATGCATAATGTGCACAATCATAAGGTTGACGACATTTGTTTGGCCATTGGTTTGAGGGGTGAAGGTAGTAGATTTAGAGAGCTTAGTTTCCGATAATGACTAGAGACCTGACCAAAATGTGTTGAGGAAATTATTGTCCTAATCAAAGATGATGGTTCATGGTATCCCAAAATGGACCCACACTCGCTCAAGAAGAGATTTCTCATGATCCGTCATTTGATTCTCTTCTTGTGGGTTGTGAGAAAGGTCATCTTTGAAAACTGGTCAACCACCATAAATACATAATCATTTACTTGTTTGGTGGATGGAAGGCCAAACAAGTAATCCATCCAGATGGATTCCAAAGGCCTCTCAAAAGTAGGAAGAAGGGTGTATAAGCCTTGATTCTTGATGGTTGTCTTGACAATGTCACAGACATTGCAAGATCTGATATACTTACTAATGTCTTATCGAAGTTTTGGACAATAAAAATGTTTTTGTAGAATGAACACAATTTTCTCCAAGAAAAATGTCCTACCATCCAAATGTAGTGAACCTCCCAAATCATCTTTGAACGCTGGGGCTTGTGGGAACACAAAGGTGTCCCAAATGGCATAAAATCCATCTTGACTATGAAAATCGGTGACATTTGTGCATGTACCCAATATATTATAGATGGTGGTGAAGTCAGTATCTTGCTAATAAAGTTGGGGCCACCTAAATGCCTCATGCCCACAAGAATGGAGCATGGTGGTGAGTGAACCATGAGAAGGTCAATTGTGAGGTGATGCATGGCTGATTTGTGCTCCCATTCATACTTGATGTTGAGATGGAACTGGCACAGCAGGCATGTGGACCACTTTGATGGTGTTCATTCTGCAACTTCCCCTCGCAGGTATCCATGGAACTTCGTGGGCTTGTGATCTGCAGGATGATTGTCTCCTTTAATGTCATGTTTCCATTGATGACGGATTGCACAATGGAATACATTTCCTTTGTCATAGGTGGGGTATTTTGGGGTGGTATTTGAGAGTGCCTCACTATGCTATGCTACTGTATGACCATGCCCAATGAGTCGAAACTATAGCATAGCCGATGCACTTCCCAATCTCAAATGGTTGTTGCAGACTGGGTAAGGAGAGTAATGGAGCCGAGCACAAGCGATGGTTCAGATCATAAAATTCTCATTATTGTTCCTTCCCATGTGGAATTTTTTTCTGCCACTCCCTTTGGTCACTTGAGGTCCCATGCAATATGGGAGAATCCCAACATGAACCTGCGATAGAATTTGGTGAGGCCTAAGAAGCTCTGAATTTTAGTGAGTTTGGTTGGGGCTAGCTAGTCACACATGAACTTGATATTAGTTGGATCCACATGTACCCCATGTCATCAATAATGGATCCCAAGTATTGTACCCTATTCATGGAAAAGGATCATTTTTCCAAGTTGGCATATAGCTTCATACTGTCAGAGTGCTCAAACATAAATATGCTACATGTGTTGCTCCCAAGTTATGTTGAAGAAGAGGGTGTCATCCAGACATATGACCACAAAATATTTGGTGAATGGATCTCAATAAAACATCCATAAACCTCATGAAATTTGTTGGTGCATTTATTAACCAAAGAGCATGAACAACCATTCAATAGGAACCTAGTGGCAGCCGTGACATCAATAAGGTACTTTTACATCAATAGTGGAAGGAAGGAATAAATTCCTTGGAGTTGGTCAAGAAGGTCATCAATTAGGACATCAATTAGGGGAATTTTGTACCGATTCCTAACTGTGATTCTATTTAATGCTCAGAATCAATGCAGTAGACGCTTTAAGTCCCATATTTTCTACACAGCATAATCAGTTTCCTCAAGGGGAGAGGAGCTGGTCTGATGTTCCCCTTTAGAAGAATCTCTTGGATCTAATGTTGATTTCATTACTATTTTCCATTCACGAAGGATGATAGGCTAGTCCATTAGGAAGAGGTGCAACGATGGTTAGATCATTTGTATGCTTGACTTACAAGGCCAAGATCCCCTGGTGGGTGAGGAGAGATGTCTTTGTAGTCTTCCCACGATCCCATCCACTTGCTTATGTTGTAAAGAGAGGCATTGTGTAGAATCCACAGATGTGGCAGCGACCTTATTCTTACTGTGATCATGGATCACTAAGAAGAATAACTTCCTGGTATGTTAAATGACCTTACTACATTTATTAGCAGAGATTAAAGAAATAGTTATAGGAAACACTACCTTTGGAAATCTTGTAGTACAATTGTATACTCAGCACACACACTGTGTAGTCTAGACTCATACACAACATGTCACTTCCAAAATATGTATTTCCTAAAATAACATCACAAACTTCAAGGGGAGGCAATATCACACAATACCTAGTCTCTTTAGTTGGGCTCGATATCGAAATGCATACCACATTTCAATGCAAAGATGTCTTTCTTAGTGAAGCCAACCGATGGTGTAGGGTTGTAGGTGCAGCTTCACTTCCAGATATATATGCTTTGATGACCTCTGCATCGATCGACTTATGAATTTCAGTATCGACAATGAAATGAAGCAGATCCCTTTTTACCCACATCTGTGAGTGAAAGAGGTGGTCCCTTCCTCTAGTTCTTTCCGGTTCGCTTTGATAGAATTTGATGAAAATAGGTAATTGGTCTACATCGAGAATCACCCTCCTCCTTTCCTCGATTTGATTAAGAGTCAAAATATTCCTCTGACATGGAGCAACATTTTGTGGTGTTGTGCCAATGGATTTTATGGTATCTACACCACTTTCCCCGTATCCTTCTTCAACTTCTATTAATCTTCTTAGGGTTATGCTTGACTAGCTTTGAGAGGGAAATATTTTCATTCCTATTTTGTATTAAATACCTTTTTCGTGCTTCGCCTTGAGGGTTTCTATGCGATCCAAACTCTCACTTTCTTGAATTTCTTCTCTATCTTGATATATATCTATAAGCCATACCTAATGATGTGATGTCAAGAAAATCCATTTTTAATTTATATCCTCAGAGAAAGTCATTGCATTTGGAGCACTAGATGTCGTTCGACTTTGATACCCAATTTGGTGTGCATGGCATGGAAAATATTGGTGAAATATGTTATTTTCTGGTCCCTTTCCTATATAGCTTCCAACATGGTACTCATTGTTCCCCATCGACATCACTGGCTGAACTTCCATGTGGGTAGAATTCAAAAGATTGCATATTCCTCTCTATGGCCCTTTTCTAATAGTAAGTATCCAACCATTCCTAAACATAGGGGATGACCTTGAGGAGTGCAATCCAAAGAAGGGGATTGGTGAGCTCTAAAAATTGTCACCCATAGCCTTGATGATAATGTAAAGCCCATAGATAACTGGACAGAGCTTTCGATGGGGCCCTGTAAGTGCTCTTTCTACAAATTTAACCAAACCTTATCTCCCACCTAAAACATGTGTGGCACTGACGTTGATCATGGCATTGTTTGTACCTAGCATTGGCTTTTCTCAGAAATATCATCATGGACTTGTTACGATGTGTTGAACTGGGCTTCAACTTAATCATGGGCTATTTCAGCCTTAGACTCAACATGGGAATATTTTGTGTGGTTGCAAGAGGTAGTAAAACATTAATGGGACCCAAGGGCTAGAATATCAACCCCACCTAAAAGAGGATATGGCCAATGGAGATATGGAGAACCATGTTGTAGTTTTGATGAACATAGGGAAGAATATCCCAAGTACATGGATTCTTTGAGTTATACATATGCATAATGTGCACGATCATCCGATTGACGATATTTGTTTGGCCATTGGTTTGAGGGTGGAAGTCAATAGATTTAGTGAGCTTGGTCTCCAAAATGACCAGAGACTCACCAAAATGTGTTGAGGAACTTATTGTCCCGGATCAAAGATGATGGTCCGTGGTATCCCAAAATGGACCCACACTCATTCAAGAAGAGCTTGGCAAGATCTACCACTGTGATTTCCTTGCAGGTCGTGAGAATGGCCATCCTCGAAAACCTGGCCAACCAAATTACAAATACATACAATCATTTACTCTGTTTATGGATGGAATTCCTAGATGTGTAGTCCATTTGAGATGGATTCCCACGGCCTATTGGGAGTAGGAAGAGGGGTGTATAAGCCTTGATTCTTGATGGTTGTCTTGACAATGGCATTGCAAGATCTCGATATAATTTGTTGATCGCCTTGTCAAGCTTGACACAAAATGCTTTTGTAGAATGACCACAATTTTATCCATGCAAAAATGTCTTGCCACCTGAATGTAGTGAACCTCCCAAATCAGCTTTGAACGCTCGCTTGTAGGAACACAGATATGGGCTAGGTGGCATAAGAGTTTGTCATGAATTTTAAAATTAGTGACAATGGCGCATGTACCAAATATTTGATATGTGGTGGTGAATTCTGTATCTTGTTGATAAAGTTTTGGCCACTTAGATGCCTCATGCAAACAAGAATGGAGAATTGTGGTGAGTGAAACAATGGAAGGTAGATTGAGGAAGTGAGTGACATGATTTATGCTCCTTATCTTATAATTTGATGTTGAGATGGAACTGGTCTATGTATGTGGACCACTTTGATGGTGTTCATTTTGCAACTTCCCCGCGGTATCTAAGTGAAACTTCGTGGGCTTTTGATCATGTGATGATTGTCTCGTTGGAATGTGTAATGTTTCCATTGATACTGTGACAACTACATTTCCTTGTCATAGCAAGTATTTCGTGGTATTTGAGAGTGCCTCACCATGGTATACATCGATGACCATGCTCGAGAAATGCGCCTATAGCATAGTCGAGGTATCGGGCCTCAATCTCAATGGTTGTTGTAGATATGGGTATGAGAGTAATGGAGTTGAGCAATGCTGCATGCTTCAAATCATCGATGCTCATTTCCAGGACTTCCCCCATCGGATTTTGAAATGGATGAAGTAGGCATACGATAAAATCCTTCCAGACTTACATCCATGCCAAAATAAGTTTGCCTATAGGTATTTATACAACTACTAACAAGTTAAATATTTTAGAACCATTTTGGGTCATTTTTACCACTATGAGACATGCAAATACATTTATATGCATATTCAGATTCAAAAGTACTTAACTGAGAAAATGCTAAACCTAAATTCTGGGAAACGTTTAAACATACAAGATCATGCCTATTTTCTTAGTGGATTGGAATAACTATAGACATCCAAGTAAGTCCAAATAATTTAAAATAGAATTTTATGTGAACACTTCATTGCCACCGACAGTTTTCTAAGTTTTTTAAACTTCCATGTACAGGGATTTAATTTTTTTGAATGTCGCATATATTGAAATATGAGTCCTTCCATTAAAATTGACTATATAATCGGAGCAAGTGATTACAATCGTGTCTTATTCTAGTAACGCAGAAATACAGCCGTGTAATGAAATTTCATTATGTATGTTCCATAGTCCCGAATTTGAGTCTAGAAATTAAATGCGTATGTGAGCTCTACATAAACAAAACATTGTATTGCATGATAGATTAACAGTAGAGTCCCGATCCAAACCGGGGGTTTCCCCTCTATTTCCTTATGAATTTTAAATGCAAATAAACATTGATAGAAATTGTGGTGGTGAAATTAATACAATTATCCCAGAGGACACCTTCGCGGTCTTTAGAGTAAAAACCTTGATGGTTAATTTCTCCCTTTGAAGGCCATAAGTTGGAACTCGAGTTCCTTTCGAATAAGGTCTCATAATTGTCCAGTCCACCGATAAACCCCTCACTGCAAGAGAATATTCAAGATATATCAGATTTATGGAATTAGATCAGTAACAATGAATATCATTGGAAATGGAAAACAATAAAAGAGTAATGATCAAAACGTTCTTCTTATGCGACCAAAATAAATCAAGTATGAACAATCACTTAGCTTGAAATTACTGGGGTTCCTCATCTCATTACCGACGTCGATCGAATCATCCTTCAGTGATGGGGAGGAGTGGGTTATGATTTGGCTGATGGGTACTCTCACCACATAAACAGAGGTCCCATCATTATCATTGTGACCAAACATTTATTAAAGCAATATTGAGTATTTAATAAATCTTCTTAACATTCTATAAATAAGTGCCACCTATTTATTCACATAATCCAAGATGATAAATCATACATAGTATAAATAATTTATCACAGAATTGCCCATGTCGGAGTCCGATAGAGTTGTAAGTTACAAGCCCGGGGTAAAATAGGAAATGAAAAAAAATCAAATAGGACCGACGCATTAGAGTTCTGAGTACGATTAGCATTATCCTTTTATGATAATAGAGTAGGGATTTCCCAACATAAGAAAAAAATCCCAGACCAATTCTTTTGAACAAAACGCATAAGACAAGCGTAATAAAACAATGCTTTCGAGCAACTCATATGAAATGAATTAACACTATAATATTTAAGCCACAGAGAGAGTCATATGACTTCAATAACTTCCTGTATAAGACGATGTATGTAGCCATAACCTATCACAAGTCAACACAACAACCAGAACCCTAGAAATTAAGGTTCGACCCTGCAACGAACCATCGCGGGGAAGGTAATTTGGGCACAAGTTTTGGATGTATAACTTAAATCCCATGGAATTTAGTACAAGGTTAGGAGTTTAGGACAATGATACACGAACCCGAAATATCAATAAGACTATAGTAAGTGAAGGGAATTACATATCCACAGGAATTATAGTCGATTCTTTACCCATGAAAGATCTTGCGATATAGTCATATGGGACGAAGGCTCGATAGCCTCAAAGAGTGAGACCACAGTTAGACCTAATTGTACAAGCACCAAATCAAAAGAATGAGACATTCCTCATTACAAACTATTCAACAATGGCATTCAAGAAATAAAACCCTATAACAACGAATGGTCGTCCTCACAGGTTAGATGAGACCACCAGCGCATATGAGATGGGGCTCAGATTTGTCATACAAAACTAGGTTAGTGGTATTTCAGAAGCTTAAGAGCAAAGAGAATGAATACATATCTTAATAAAATAATTACAAAGACCATCCCAAACTCTTTCACGAGTGACCTGTCCCAAAAACTTACTATAAGTAGGCCAGAAAGGTTACCATTGCTTACTTGGTAAAGTAGTGTTGTTTGGGTGAGTAAACATCTAGTGCTTACATAAGAAAGGAGACCACTTCCTTGCCAGGGTTACACACTAAATGTAGTTGCAGAATTATCGCAGAACGATTTCTTCCCGAAGATACACACACCACACAGGAGAAAAATGATTAATAGCCTCGAGAACCCATTCCTGATGGATTAATGGTAAGAGTTACATATGGTACAAAGACCATGTGATTAGGGTGAGATTTCAAGAATTCAATGGGCACGAAAGCCGAGTGATGGGCCAAAAGAGTACACTGCAAGAGAATATTTATATTGTAGACAGAAAGCTATAACCCCATGGTTTTGTCAACATTTATGGAAAAGAAGCAATAAACCCAGCTTAGGGTTATGGTCTCTCGCCTCCCTAGACGTCGCCTAAGGCTTCACCTTCTGGTCTTTCCGATGGGTCATCATTGATCCTTCTACCATATCCACCATGGTCTCAAACCAAACTAAGAACAAGTAGTGGTGCGACCAGAACCTTAACCACCTGAGCTTAGCGTCATGTGCACCAAGGTCATTTAATTAGTGAATAGGTGTAATAGGGACACTACCCACTTGTAAACCAGAGTGGGCCTACCTTACCAATTGATCATTGTCATTACACGTTGTAGGAAACTAGTTCATGGGTATATCATATAATTCAACTCAGGGAAATGGAGGATGTTGTGCCATGACATGTTTACATAATTGTTCTATGAAAATGAAATTCTAAGATGCATTTATTTATATAGTTCTGTGATACCAATAGAAGGGAAACACAAGGTGTATATATATATATATGATTGTGTGTTACAAGTAGCTTTAAGTCCTAAGTAAGTACTTGTCAATTATTAGGTTACTAGTTTACCCCTGTGTGTTTTTGGATTAAGTTGGGTTATCCTTGGATGAATGCTTATAAGAAACTTACACCTGTTATGAGGAAATAATATGTTTAAGTTATGTGGTATAGTTAATGAACACCCGAAGGGTTAGAATGACAAGAAATCAATTCTAAGAACCCATATAGTTTTTTTTTTCAAAAACTCTGGATCATTACATATGGTATCGTAGCAAAGGTTACAACACTTGGAACTTGAATAGTCACATTATTTACTTAGCATATAATTTTGTTTGTGTAAAACTAATAAAACTTTATTGTTACAAACATAAAACCCTTTATGTTTTTTTGCTAATCCAGAAATTCCAACAAGGAAATTAGAGCAAGTTGTTTACAACAC
The DNA here is from genome assembly GCA_010110895.2 of Picea sitchensis. NCBI lineage: Eukaryota > Viridiplantae > Streptophyta > Pinopsida > Pinales > Pinaceae > Picea > Picea sitchensis. The sequence goes on from SNQJ01S0017151.1 coordinate 108,702, forward strand.
TTGACCCAGGCTGTGGCCATTTGATTTACTTAGTACCCTGTTGCAAACCATGTCCTTCATTATTTATGTCCTTCTATTAATCATGGTAAAGTACTGTGATGACGCAGTAAATCGAGAGTTGAAGGAAATCGAGAGACTCCTTGGAGATCCAAGACAAAAACAATGACTAAGCTCACCTAACAAAGGTTCTAAACAATGAGGAATCTTATTGTTGATCTACAAGTTTTCAAAGGAACAACGAGAAACTGATGAAAGTACAACAAGAACAACAAGAGATAAATGAAGTCCTACCATGGAGTATAGTGACCAAGAAAATCCCAAAGGATGATAAATCCATGATGAAGAGGTAAAAAAAAGTGCCTCCAAGAATTCCTGGCTTGAAATAGAAAAAAAGGAGACAAATATTCAGTACACCTTCAGCTTGAGGACAAACCAAAGGAAACAAAAAAGAAAACAAGTAGACCACCTTGAAGGAGAATTTAAAAGATTAAACCAACTACATTTAATGGAGAATCCAATGTGGAGAAGAATAGGGCGTGGTCAGCATACCTGCCGCCCCAGATCTACAACTACCCCAAGACATGAAGGTCGAATGGCTTATCTACAACCCGAAGGGAACTACCATTTGGTGGTAAGATCTGAAATTGGCTAAGGGACTAAAGGAAAAACAGATGGAATGGTATGACTTTAAGAAGTATTTCAAGGAACAATACCTTTTTGAAAAGCTACCAGAAGAAAGATGAAAGAATTTTATGAGTTACCACTTGACATATGACGATGGAGGACCTTATAAACAAATTTATGGAACTACTAAGGGTTGTACCATACATCCAGGAGGACATGGTAACCGACGATTCTTAATCGTTTACCTTAATCCCCACCGGGATGTAATTGAGTTTGACAACCCCAAATATTTGTGTGAAGTATTCAGGAAAGCACAAAATTTGATACTCCATCTGTGATAAATAGTAGGCGAGTTTCCAAAAGCCTAGAAGGATAATAAACAATATCAAATGAACCATCAGAAGAAGGTATACCAACCAGTTCCGTACCAGAATGCAGTAAAAGGCTTTCCAAGGAAAGACTTGCACTCCAATAATCAAAATACGCAAGGAAGCGGTAAACCAGTTGGAACCTGGAATGAATAAGTTTGGGGACATCCCTCGTGAACCATTAAAGTGCTAGGAATGTGAGAACCTCATCTAAGTGGAACTGTCCACATCTCAATTCAACAAACAGAGTTGTTGTTCATAATTTGCAGGAAGGCTCGACGGTGGGTGACATGGGAAGAAGCCTACATCTGATAAATGTAGCCATAGATGGTCATTAAAGTCAATGACCAATCCTCTGTGGTAGAACTCAAAGGTAAAATCAATAACACCTGAAATTATGTTTTAATTGATCCTTGAGCTACAATAAGTTATATCACTCATGATGTAGTAGAGCCAAATAAACGTAAAAAAATGAGACATGCAAAAATCATGGATGGTACAACTAACAACATGAACTTAAAGGAAAGTGGTTGACCTTTTTATAATTTTTGAGATCAATTTAAATGACCAAAACTAAACATCCTACCACTAGGATATTATGATGTGAATATCAATGGATTGGTTAGAAAAGCACCAAACAATACTAGATTGTTATGCAAAGGCACTTAAGTATAAAGACAAAGATGACTATTAAGAGAAGGCACCCCTTACCTCGGATAAATGATCGGTTCAATTAGGTAGGTAGGGAAAATATATTTTTGATATTGATTCCACGATCTGATTTTCATCATCACCAAGATAGGTTAAAACGATAGGGACATAAGCAAAACAAATTTTCAAACAAACATGAACGCTACTTAATTTGACATTGAGGTAAGACATATCAAGAGAAAGAAAATAAAGTAGTTGATGCCTTAAGAAGAAGAGTACACGGGTTATTTGAATTGAATGTCAGTAGGGAAGAAAGTGATCAAGAACAAATACCGTGGGTATAAACGACGAAAATTACAATTCAAGATAGTGACGTAATTTCAAAACACTCATGGCCAACCGACAAACCATCCTATATCGCATAAAAAATGGACAAATTAATTTACCCTAAAACAGACTTTACATAATCGACTCGTGAGTTAAAGATAAATACCTTGGACTTAAGTGCATAAGAAACCCATTCGCCATCCGTGATACCAAAAACCATAACAACACTTAGGAAACTATTTTCTAGCCCTAAGATGAAGGGCCAACAACATAGTACTTGGCTAAGTGCCAAGATTGTCAGAATGTCAAGGTCGAACACTAGCATCCAATCGTCCTACTACAAATCCATTATTACCAAGCATCTTCAAATGGAAATGGGAGACTATATCGCTAGACTTATTATAGGTTTTCCTAAAACTTAGAAAATAGAATGACTCTATTATGGATGTAAACGATAAAACTCTATAAGTCTGTAGACACTTTATTCCTGTAAAGTCTACTACTAGCCCCGGCAAAAAAAAAAACCACTTACCAACTCAGGGGGGGTCCGGAATCAGGGATGATTTTAAGGATGGAAATTTATTTTTAAATGTAGAAACCTTGGCGAATATTACTAATCCTTCATATGTCAACTATAAATGTTTGGCGATATTTTTTTTTAAATATTCAAATTTCTAAGTATTTTATATAGTTTTTATAAAATTTTGGCGATTTTTAAGGTAAAATGATTTTTTCCTATAGAATTTGGGCGAATCATTTTTAAAATAGCGAATCTCGTTTTTTGAAAAACCATGGAAAATTAGCCCATGAGCCTTCGCGAATGACGAAGCTTTTGATCTAACACTTTGTGAATATATCAACGAAACAGTAAGGATTTAACTAATGTTAAAAACCAAGGACACACTAGAAAAGTTCCTACAAGATAAACTAAGCAAACCACTATCTAGTTAGAAGAACAGTTATGTCAGCCAACACTAGATAAACTTACCGGTGCAAGTGCAACTTGAACACGGAAGCACCCTCTGGGTATACTTTGCAAAGCGTGGCCTGATGTCTGCCCTAGGTACTGCGGTATACCCTCGTAGTCACCTGTGTAAGTCCCTAGAATAAAGGAAACTAAGTTTCCAGCTCGTAAACAGTCACTAGGAAGGTACAATTGACAATCGGGTGAACCGCAATGAATAGGATAACAAGTCTGAAACCTGTCGAGGGTATCGAGAGAAAGTGGTCCGGAAGACAACTAAGGATATCGAACAGATTCGAGGTCCACAAATCCCCGTAGGCAAATAAAACAGACATTATCCCACGACAAGTCCTCAATATGTGTTCTCCACTACGCTTGGTCCAGATTTGGAGGGTTTATCTCTGCTACCTTTCCTCACGCGACCTAGTGTTTAGACCCTGTGTTAGAGGGGGGTCCCAGATAAATTTCATGTCGTTGGACTTTTTACACTCCTGAGCTCTAACTCCAATGATTGTTTATAAGCCTTGAATAATTTCCCCTCCAACCTAATTCAAGGATCTATCCCTAAACCAGTTGATTGACCCTACAAACATAAAAGTCTAGTTAATTTCAATTTAGCATTCGTTTTAAATGGATTATTTTAACTCAAAGGACACGACAGTGAAACTAGTGATGTGTATGAGAGATGAAAAGAGGAGAAGTAAAAAAAATTATGGAAGCACAATTACTTCTAGTTAACTATAAAAATTTGCAACTAATTCTTTAAACCATCTTTTCGTAACTAACTATTTTCAAGATATTTAACTAATACGAAATTTCACTCGACTACGAGCTACTTAAATTCTATGGAATCAGTTTAAAACATTAAAAAAACTAAACTCTTTTTCCTTTCAAGTAAAATAACTACCCTAACTACTTTACCAAACTAGTAAATGAAAAATCTTTGTTTTTTTTCTCTATAAATGCTTCAAACAAGAAAAAAATTGAAATAAATCTTTTTCCTTTTCTTTAAATAAAATGAAAGGGAGTAAAAGAAACACCAGACAAGACTGAAACTGACCTCTGGCCCACTGTGGATCACAGGGAGTCACTGAAGACACCAAATAGGTTGATCAACAAATCAGAGACTTGCCTAAAAACCCTTTCAAAGTAAACACAATAAATATTTGAAAAGAAAAGAGAACTGACATCTAACCCATGCTAAGACTATAAAAACTAGAGACACTGCACTTAATCAAGAAACCCTGAGAAAAAAAACTTCAATCAGTGAAGAGGTTGACTGCCTCCTCTTAATTTTTTTTTCTTGACACAGGTATGCTATTGATGCTTAAGAAGCCTGCGTATGTATGTAGATTGTCTATAAACAAAGTTCGTGTATGTATGCGTGTTGTCCCACAACAGGCCGCATACACCTCTGTATTTATTGAAAAAAGAAATAAAACAAACTGATTGACAGGGCAGGGAGAACTGGTATGGAACCAAAAGGTGACCAGATTCCCTTAAAATACTCAACAGACTGACATAAACTCAAAAGGTAATAAAAAAATCAAACACCCAAAAAATCCCCTAAAAACCCTAGAGGTTTCCCCAGTATGGTTTCCATTTTTGTTAGCGGGAAAACCCCACTATGGCTACACCAGGGTTTACAATATAGGCAGATAAATAACCATTTAAAAGTATCCTACTTCTCTAACTACCCCAAACATACCCCATACTTATGTAGGAAAATTAAAATGAGAAGGATATGGTAACTGTACCTTTACTCTACGTCCGGTGTTGATCCTCTCCCGCTTGATAGCTTCACTAACTACAAACCTCCTCCCAATGCATTCAAAGAAAGATAAATAGAAAAATACAAGCATACATTTCATACATAAGTAAGGGTCAGATGTTAGAATAAAAACATAAATCAAATGAAAACATTCGACACATCATGTTATTGGGATAGGAAAAATACTTCTTTTATTTATAATACAATGATTAATTACAACCAAAGTCGGCTATTGCTCCTCGAACCTGGTCTGAGATCCTATTCACTAAGCTCCAAGTGCACCTTCGTGTATATTTCTCCTCTCAAACTTCTTCTTTGGGAAATGGATTGGGTTCTAATGGAGGAAAAATGGAAAAATGAGGAATTTTGAGGCAATTCTCACAACAAGGTTGCAAATGCTTGGGGCAAGGAGGGTATGTGAAACGAGCAGAATTTCACTGTTCTTATGTCTATATATGGAATGAGAACCCAAAACCTCATTTTATATGGGAAAATGATGGTTATTCGGTTGGGTGACAGGCTATAGGCGGTGGATTAGTTGGGAAACTACCTAATAACCCGTAATCTCAATGAATTCCTTGCAAATTTTTAATTTTTGAAACTTTTGCAAGTATACGTGGGTTGTAGTGGTGCATCGTGCATACTTACATGGGCTGTATTGGTGCAACAGGGGTATGTACGTGAGAAGTATTGGTGCAGGGCGCGTACATCTTCAAAAAATGATTTTTTAAGAAGAGAAACTCAGTGATGGCTTGGCAAAATGTGAAAGTAAGAGGGCCAAATTCCATGTATGAATATGTAGAGAAAATTAGGGCTATAACAATGTATCCCAAGTATTGGACCTTGTTCATTACAAAGGATCATTTTTCCAAGTTGGCATATAGCTTGTGTTGTCGCAGAGTGTTCAAAACTTGCTTAATATGTTGCATGTTCTCATCCAAAGTTCTGTTGAAGATGACGATGTCATCTAGATATACCACCAACAAATATTTGGTGAAGGGTCTCAATACTTCATCCATCAACCTGATGAAAGTTGTTGGTGCATTTTTTACGCCAAACATCACGACCAAGCATTCAAATAGAACTTCTTTAGATCTGAATGTTGTCTTCCATACATCAATCCGTTTGATGAGAACTTGGTGGTAGCCAGACTTTAGGTCAATCTTGCTCAAGAAATTTTCCCCCTTAAGTTGGTTAAGAAGGTCATCAATTCGGGGAATTGGGTATCGGTTCCCGGCTGTGAATTTGTTTAATGCTCTGTAATCAATGCAGAGCGACCATGCCCCATATTTCTTCTGCAATGGTACAATAGAGCTTCCACAAGGGGAGGAGTTTGGTTTGATGTTCCCCTTTTGAAACAACTCTTGGATATGATGCTTGATTTCTTCATTTTCCATCAGCGAGTAATTATAGACCGGTCCATTAGGCAGAGGTGCACCAATGGTTAGATTAATTGAATGCTTGACCTGGCAGTGCATTGGTACCCTGATGGGTGATGAGAAGATGTATCTGTTCTCTTCCATGATCCCATCCACTTGCTTCTATTGCAAAGAGAGGCTATGTGTAGAGGTTGCAGATGTGGCAGTGACCTTCTTCTTACTTTGAGCATGAATCACAAAGAATATGAACTTCTTGGTATGTGAAATGACCTTACTACATTTCTTAGAAGATAATAAAGAAACAACGGTAGGCGACGCTACCTTTGGTATCCTATACAATTTTCTACCTAAAGTAATAATAACACTACGGGTTCTAGGCTCATACACAACATGTCGCTCCCACAAATATGGTTTCCCTAAAATAGCATCACAAACTTCATGGGGAGAAATATCACACAATACCTAGTCTTTGAAGGTCTTGATGCCATAGGGTAGACGACACTGTTGTCTGATGCAAAGATCTCTTTCTTGGAGAAGCTAGCTGATGGTGTAAGGTTGTGGGTGAAGTGCCATTAGTAGGTCCATCCACTTGATGACCTCTATTGAGATCATGTTCTTTTAACTTCCATTATCAACAATGAAATGAAGAAGATCCCCCTTTACGCACATCAGTGAGTGAAAGAGGCGTTCCCCTTCCTTTGGTTCTTCTGTTTCTCTTGGATGGAATTTGGTGGTAGAAACGGTTGCTTGGGCTCGAAATCACTAATCCATTTCTCTCCTTGTGGATTTGATTCAAAGTTAGAATCTTCCTTTGACTTGGAGCGACATTCTGCTGTGTTGTGCCAAGGGATTTTATGGTATTCACACCACTTTTCCATGTCCTTCTTCAACTTCTCATTACCCTTGTTGGTTTTCTTCTTGGATTGGTTTTACTAAGAGTGGCCATCTTTTCTCTATCCCCCTTTTTGTGTGTTGGGGTTGCCATTGCCTTGCTTCGGATGTGATGAGTTTGTAGATCCAAACTATCGCCTCTTGTACTTTAATTTCTACTCAATCTTGACAACATATATATAAGCCACACCTAATGATGCAAGGTCCAGAAACTCCATTTTTGTTTGAATGTATCTCTGCAGAAAACCATGGTATTTGAGCACTGGATGTTGTTCAGAGTCTTTGATACCCAATTTGGTGTGTAGTGTATGGACAATATTGGTGAAATATGGTACTGTCTAGCCCCTTTCCTGATGTAGCATGGTCCATCTTGTGTATTGTTCCTCATACTTTCCAGTATGGTAGTACTGTTATTTGATGGCATCGCTGAAGGAATCCCATGTGGGGGAGACCAAAAATATTGTAGATTCCTCAATGGCCCTTTTCTTAGAGTAAGTATCCCACCATTCCTTAACATGGGGGATGGCCTTGAGGAGTGCAAAAGTAATCTTTTCCCTATCGAAAAAATTGTGGACCGAAAAATACCCTTCGAGCAGATTCAACCACTTATCTACAACAACCGCGTCTATCGTCCTTAAAATAATGGAATATCAAAATTTACTTGTACGTTGAAGGGGGTTGCATGGCCGCTTGATGAATATGCGTCTCCTGTGGGCAACCACCAAAGGATCTGTGCAAAGTTGTCCATCATTTCATTCATTTTTCACGCAAGGGCTTCCTCGAGCAACAATTTAAAAGGATCTCTTGCTTCACAATATTTCTTCTCATCCCCCATGGGTTGTTTTTGGGCTCGACGCGACCCACATTACAAATGATTTAATGGTTCAAGTCCCAACTTCTTGAACCCATATCTTGTTGGGGACATACACGAAGCAAAATAAATGAAGAGAAAACCACTTTGATACCACTGATACAGATTTATGAGTGGAACGAAATGAATAACACAATGAATACAATAACATAGAGATACTGGGAACAACAACCGATATCTAGTGAACAATAACTTCTATTGAATTAATAAAATAGGATGAAACTGTAAAACTGCAAAACTGAAAACAACTTGCTTGAATGGTGGTAGCTATCTCTAAGAAGAGATGTGGCTGCTACGCGCATTCGTCTGACCAGAATGATTACAATGAGGCTCTAGATGCCTTTTTATCATTACTCATGAATTCCAAAACCCTATACATCCAAAAACCTAACCCTAGGAGATGAAACGTCAAAAGTTATGTGGGGCCCAATGGGTATGTTGGTACCTCAACTTACCAGGGTCGTAACTTTTTCATACAACCTTCGTTTTACATGTGTGATAGCCCGTTGGAAAAGTATTTTCATGAAATACACATTATGTTGTCAAACTATGACTTTGTTTATAGTTTGATTGTGGGAAGACAAAAAAATGTTGTTTAGGGCCTCAAAACGACCTCAGAAGTACAAAAATATGCAACGACATGAAAAATACCAAAATGAGCTCGTTGGAATAGGTGGGAGGCCATCAATATCCACCTGGATGCTGTGTATTTCTTCAATATACCCCTGGAAGTGCAGAACCCACAATTACAAATAAATGTCATCATTACAGAGAAACGTGAAGAACTAAAAAATGTCAAGAGGAGTGAGTTGGAATAGGTGGGTGGACACCAATATCTGCCTAGATCCGAGTTTCCACCTATGCCTACTCTGTCACCCTCGAGACAAATCACGACCCAAACCAATCCAAGTGACCTCTCACAGAATATAAGGTTGGAATCTTTATGCGAAGATTGCCTGTGTCATTTCGATACTTATCAAATTTCACATATGGATTAGAATGGAATCCCATTCTCTTGTCTTTCTTCCATTTCAATATTTCCCTAGGTATTTGACAATTGTATGAGCCTCCTTCTCTTTGACCACCTGTCAAATTGATTTTTTTCTTATTGACCACATGTTAATCTGATTATTACACATGTCCTAAAAACCTGAGATATTGTCTCACTTCTATTGATTTAACTCAACCAATCTTCAGAACTTGTCCCCCTTCTACTGTCACTTGGTGGTTCTCTTTGGATTCCATGTATTTCCTCTTCTAAAAGTCCCACCTCACGTGTGTTTTCCTCTTTCTGTTTTATTAATAAAATAATAAAAATAAAACAACTATTTTTTGAGTTGGATCACTAGGATCAATAATGTATTGTTTAACAAAAATAATAAAAGAAATAATAAGTTTAAAGTTTGAAATTTTGGGGTATCACATTTGAATATCTAGTTTTATTATTTCTTAACTTTGAAATTATTCCTAACGTGTCAAAATCATCAGACCTTTAAAATGAATTAAGAAATATTGTTATGTCAATCAAATGAGAATTAAAACCATCAAATATCAAATATAATATTTTGTTAAAATTACATCCAATAAGTGAAAATAATGTAACATGTCAACCTAATTATGGAAACAACTAGGATTGGATGGAGGATGTTTTAGACCAGTTCCTTGGTTCACTTTTTAAGCTAAGGGAGAACTATAAATTTATATGCAAAAAAATACATGTAAATAGAGAAACACTCCAGATATTTTTCTATTTAGTGTATAATCTTGATTAATACTATGCTTAAAAATTGGAAATGTCTAATAATATCTCCATAAAATAAGAAAACACATAGATAGTGTCAAGTAATGAGAATGAATTTCCTTCTAAACACTAAATCTTATGCTAACATGATAGTAAAAAAAAGACATAAACTAAAACCTCAAAGAAAAAGTTTAAATAGAGTCTTTGGACTATTCTTCTTCATTTGTAAGGAAAAAGGGGTTTCATGGATTCATTCCATCGTATAAATAGAGTCTTTGGACTATTATTCATCATGGGTAAGGAAAACATTCCATCATAGTTATCTCCCACATTTAATCTTTGTTTTTTATTTTTGTAAAGAATATAAAATACATTTTGTTAGTAAGAATAATAAGAACAAAAAGTGGCTAATGTACAAAAAATTATTTCAACTATGTTTCATTCTTGTGTTGACTTCAACTAGCCTTTTTCCATTTTTAAATATAAAAAAAATTGTTATTTATGTTTTGGCTATCATAAATTTGAGATTTTTACAATAGGAAAACTAAACTAGATTATTCTAGTGGCTTGAAATTATATCACCTTGATGACATGTTGAAATTAACATGTCATTAAATCCTAGTGACTTTTAAGATTCAAAGACATATTGATCTTGAGATGTCCTTAAAACCTACTAAACACTATGAGTGAATAGTCCCTTGATTTGTATATGTCCTTGAATCCTAACATCTACAAGGATTATATATCTCAACATTATAAGCTACTTTAATCCTAATAGCTACTAGGAATTTATGGTGACTTTTCAAAGGAATTATAATGGGATTTCTTATATCAAAGATATTTACAATTTTCTTTCACTATAAATTTACACTTTTCTTTTATTAGAAAATTATTTTCTTTGAAGAAAACCTCATGGGATTCTCTTTTTCTATGAAATATACAAATGGAGGGAAATTGAGCCATGAACCACAATAGTAGTAGGTAACCCAAGAAGAATCAATTACACTTCAATTGAAAACCTCTTCTCAAACTCTATAACATTGCTTCTAAATTTGAAGTTTTACTAGACAAAAAAATATTTTCTACATGATGTTTCCTCCAAATTTGAAATTTTAGTGAAGAATTACTATATAATTAATATGACAAAGTACATGCATTATGTTTTATATCTACTTCTATACACTTATCGTAATGTGATTGAATGAATCATTACTCTCTATATCACTCTCTTTTTTCTTTTCCAAACTTTATGTATTATAATTGCATTCAAATTGTTCAATAATCATATAATTATTTGTATTTGTATACATGTCTCTATGCTACAATCACAAAATCTACATCAATACAAAAGACAAAATCCACACACACAAAATCTACATTAATACAAAAGACAAAAGTCATTATGGGGCTCTATGTGGCCCTAGACAAACACCATGAAAAAAAACTCATTCTCCCAAAATAGAATTAGAAGGTCCATACTTTAAAATCAATCCTTATTAGGAATAGAAAAGAAAAATTGTAATTTAATTTATACTATAAACTAATTTAAATTTTATTTACAATCGACTA